>CM035440.1:39923962-40098962 GCA_020310875.1 Ceratopteris richardii
CCTGATTCATTTTCCACATACTTATGCCACGTTTTAAATTTTTCAAAAGCATCAGCCTTCTCTCGAATGAAATAAACCCACATCTTTCTACTATAATCATCGACTAACAGCAAAAAGTAGAAAGATCCTCCTAAAGCAGGTCTAGACATTTTTCCACAGAGATCAGCATGTACCAACTCTAGAGGAGCTTGAGATCGATTGCGGGTTTCTCTTGGAAATGCATTTCGTTGTTGCTTGCCCATCATACAAGCTTCACAAGGTTCCTGCAACTCTGAAAATGCAGCCAAATGAGCAACTATCCCTGTTCTTTGCATCTCCTTCAAAACTGCAAATTCGAGATGCCCAAATCGTTGGTGCCATAACCTACCTACATGTTTATCTTCAGTAGCAGTTAAAGCACTTAAATCATACAATTTATCACGTCTTATGCCTTTACCTACTACATTACCTGATGAATCCATGATGTTTGCACCACTCTTATTGAAGTGAACTTCGAGTCCACGATCTGTTATTGCAGAAACTGACAATAAATTTCTTTTAATTGTAGGTACATAAAGAACATCGGATAAATTTTTCTCAACACATGGAGAAGTGATAAAAGAGATGGTTCTAGTTCCTTCTGCTGGACACTTGGAGTCATTTCCCACCACTACATTGATGGATTCCCGCAGAGGCACTAGGGAACTATACCAATCCTTTTTATTGGTCATATGGCGAGAAGCTCCACTATCTAAAATCCATGGTTCATCAACATGAGCTTGAGCAGATGAGCATACCTCTTCAATAGCGACCCATAGTTCTACCTCTGTGTTGTTTGCAGACTCTTTGTTCTTCCATGATGATTTTACAGTCCCATTCCATTCATAAGCTTGCTTCTTTCTGCAATCCTTCATGGCATGGCCTTTCTTATCACAATAGAAGCAACTTCCTATGAAATTTTTCTTCTTTGATCCATCAGAAGAGCCTTTAACTTTTGTATTTGCTGAGAATGCAGCATCACTTGTACTTTGCCGATTCTTCAACCACATCTCTTCTTCTAAAAGCATAGCAAAAAACTCTTCAAATGTGAGGGGAGTTGGTCTTACCTGAGTGTTAAGGGCTGTTACTAATCCATCATAGTTTGCTGGAAGAACACATGCACATCTTCGAGCCAGCTCTTCTGGTGTTATAACAACACCAACTACAGCCATTTGATCTTGAAGATGTTTTATCCGTTTGATAAAATCTTCAGCCTTTTCAAAATCAGAATGCTTTTAATTTGCCAACTGATTTTCTAAATTTTGTATCCTAGTGTGGTTCTTGGTCTCATATTGACGAGCCAATATGCCCCAAGCCTCATGTGCCTTAGTAGTATGTTGAACTAAAGTAAGCACAGAATCACTTACACTAGTAGCAATTGCACATAATGCATCAGCATTTCGCCGCTTCCAAGCTCGTAGAAGATCTAGATCTGGCTGAATCATCAATCTTGAATTTGCTGGATCTTCAACTGGTATAGGCTCTTGATCCAATCCCATTGGTCCCATGACAATGTCAAGTAATTCATAGGAGTCCAAAATTGCAGAAACTTTGAACTTCTAGAGTGTATAGTTGGTTCCATCCAGCTTCCCTTTAGTGAATGCAAGTGGGCGAATTCAAATAGGTGCAGCATTAACATTAGCTGAAGCACCAAGACCAGTGTTCGATGATGAATCCATCATGTTATCACTCGAATAATCTACTGATATTCTAGTCTGCTAGTAGGCTAAAATAGTGATACTTCTCAAGCTATTCGAACCTTACGGCTCTGATACCATGTAAACCAATAGTTACACAATATAACACACGAGCAATAGCAGAATACCAGATATAGGAGAATCTCAATCCATTTTCTACTAATAGCAAGTACAAAGATGATGGCATTGTCCACCCGTGCGCTCTCAAGGTAGAGCTTAAATGGTGATCTAGACAACTCTAGATACGGAGATACAAGGTAGAGGTATGCTGGCTCAATTCGATGTCTCAGATAGTGCAAAAGTCATGCATATATAGGATCATGGGTGGCCTTCCATGGATGGCTATACATGGGTGGTAGAGCGTGGGCGGCCACCGCCCGCGTAATTGCCATACATGGCTTAGGCCGGTTGAACCGACCTAATAAATATAAATGATTTCTGACTCCAACAGGGAATATTCCATGGAATATTCCCTTTACCGTTGTGCCAGGGGCGCTGCCCCTAGACCCCCACCAGGGGGCCAGCACCAGGGGGCCCACTGGCCCCCTTGGACCCCCCAGTCGATGCTGCTCCCCGTTGCCCCAGACCCCACAATTGGGGATCCTGGTAACTCCCTTTCCTTACAATACCTTACATGGTCCAATATGACCTTCATCCAACCAAGTTGGGATTCCCATCAATTGGGTAATGCACGCTTGGCTTATCCTCATAATGGGGGCCTTACAAAATGTGCATACAATCATGAGGGGTAGACATTGATCATATACTAACATGCATGCCAAGCACAAGGGGCTTATTTGATCCCATACAAAGACCTTTGCAACCTGCAAACATATTCTAGGTGCTTTGAATCCTCATATCCTTGCAGCTGGTCCATGTATACTTCTTCTTGCAACTCACCATGTAAAAAAGGATTCTTCACATCCATCTGATGCAAAGTCCATCCTTTTGTTGTAGCTAATGCAACAAGTGCTTTGTGTATATAAATTTTTGCTATAGGGCTGAATGTTTCCTCATAGTGTCATACGTTTGTGCATATCCTTTTGCTACCAATTGTGCTTTATACCTATTTATGCTATCATCAACACGGTCTTGTAGGCCACTCGATATGCCCAAACAGCATGGTGTAACTGTTTGTCCCAATCTGAACGTTTGTTGTTCATGAGTTTCGTCAGTACATTACATAGGATCTTGTTAGTGCTTTCAGCCTGAACATTGGCCGCCTGAGGATGATATGGTGCGGATTTCTTGTCAATCACCATAAAATCCTGTAACAAATATTCAATGACCTGGTTTAGAAAGTGAGTTCCTCGATCGCTCACTAACTCTATAGGCAATCCGTATCTTGTAAAGACATTTTCAAATAAGAATTTTGTAGTCGTGTGTGCATCATTCTTTTTCGTGGCTTTTTCCTCTACCCATTTGGTAAGATAATCTGTCACAACAATAATGTATTCAGCATGTGTACCTTTTGCAGGGGGGTTAATGGGTCCTACAAAGTCTATACCCCACTTAGAAAATGCACGTCCTCCCATCATGGGTGTCAATGGCATTTCATCTCTGCGAGTAGGAAATTGAGTTCTTTGGCACACATCACATTTCTTGACATAGGTATGTGCATCCATGTGAAGAGTGGGCCACCATAATCCTGCAAAGAGGATGGCTTTGATTATCCTATCGGGTCCAAAATGACCTCCTGCAACATCTTGGTGTGCAGTCTCTAGTACGCTCAAGTAATCGCTTTCATGAACACATTGTCTTAAGTACCCATCTCGTCCTCGTTTGTATAGATTATCACCAATAAGTGAATAGTCTTGAGCTTCCTGCTCTAGACTGCGTTGTCGTGCTAAGGTCATTCCTTGAGGAAATGTTTTCATCCTCAAGTATGTCACTAAAGGTTCACTCCAGTCTGGTGTGAGAGACACATGATATAATGTAGCATGTTCTACTAGTGGTCTTTCACAACAGACACGGCATTCTTTACACAACTTGTAGACATCTGCTTCCATTCAAGGCCAATATACTCCTAGTCTATGCAGAGTCTGCAAAGTACGATGTTTCGACTGATGTTGCTTTAGTGCACCTATGTGTGCTAATTGCAACCAATTCGCATGTTCTGATTCATCTACACAACAAGCAAGAATCTTTTGATTATCTTGTTTATATATACTTCCTGCTATGATTTGATATCTTTGAGATTTGGTAATCTCTCCTTCTTTGATCCTTACCCTAGGATTCTTGGGTCCATAGGTGAGAATAGGGACTATCGACTTAGCCCATTCTGGTGTTATCTCAAGGTTAAACAAATATGCATCGGGTAACTCATCCACTACTCCTTGAGGAGCTTCTCCTGAGGTTAGTCTCAAGAGGTGGTCAGCTCTGAGATGTGTCTTCCCTTTCCTGACCACTACTTCAAAATCATACTCCATGAGTAATAGAAACCAACATATCAGTTGTCCTGTGTTACATGGCTTGTTGACTAAGTACAACAATGCTTGATTATCTGTAAAGAATTTGAACTTGTTTGCCAACAAATAGTGCCTGAACTTCTTTACTGCGTAGATCATTCCTAATCCTTCTCGTTCCGTAGTGGTGTAATTTCTTTCTGCTGTCTGCTCGCGTAAGCTATGGGGAGATCTATATTACCTTCATTCGTGGGTTGTGCTAACACACATCCTATGGCATAGTTGGATGCATCCACGTGTACATGGAATGGCTTACTCCAATCTGGGGTAGTCAATATAGGTGCTGAGCACAAGCGTTGTTTGAGTTCATTGAATGAATTCTCACACTCATCTGTCCATTCAAAATTGGTCAAAAGAGAGTACAGAGGCTTGGCTATGATTGCATACATGTGTATGAATCATCTATAATAACCACAATGTCCCATAAATGCTTGTACCTCTTTTACATTGTTTGGCCTAGGTAGATCTGCAATCACCTTCACTTTTTCTTCATCTGTAGAAATTCCATTCTTTGACACAATGTGTCCTAGAATTTTGCCTTGTCTGACCATGAAAACGCACTTTTCTGGGTTCAAACAAACCTGATATTCTCGACATTTGTCAAATACTTGTCTTAACTCAGGGATATGCGTCTGCCTAATATTTGAATGAGCGCATAAATCATCGACATAAACTTCCAAATTCTTTGCGTAAGAATTCCTTAAAAACATGACACATGAGTCACTGGAAAGTAGCGGGTGCATTTGTTAAGCCAAAAGGCATCACACGAAATGCAAATATGCCCCATTCTGTGGCAAAAGCCGTCTTGTGTTGATCTTCGGGAGCAATGGCTACTTGATTATAGCCTGAGAATCCATCAAGAAAGCTATAAACTTCCTTGCCCGCAACTCTTTCCAATAAATGTTATGTGATAGGAAGAGGATAATTGTCTCTAATCATGGTGGCATTAACGTTTTTAAGGTTAATACACACACACAATTTTCTGTTCTTCTTGGGCACAACCACAATGGGGGATACCCATTCGGTATGCTCAATTTCATAAATGAATTCTGCTTCTATCAAACGATCTATTTCCTCTTTAATCTTCATAGCGTAATTATCATTATACGTGTATGGTTTCTGTTTCGTAGGTTTTGCATCTGAAGTCATAGGGATTCTATGGGAACATATGTCTGGATCTACTCCTTTCAATTCTTTGTAACTCCAAACGAACACATCTCTATATTCGCGCAATAGGGCAACTAATTCTTTTTCTTCTTCAGTTGTCAAATCATTCCCCATGTATGTACATTTTTCTTCTTCTCCTTCTATGGCTACTATGATTTTCTTGGTTTTCTCTCGATTATCATATACTTCTCCAACTTCAACTTTTCTGTTAGGCATTCGTACCATTATTCATCTATCTTCTATTTCATACTTTTTGAAGTTCTCAGGAACCTCAATCAAGGATTCTTCTTTTTCTAACATGGTTTCTTTCTTCTTTCTTTTCTTACCTTCACTTTTGTCAGTCACTTGTGTGGTTAACCTCACATCATTCATAATTTCTTCGTGCCTCTGATGATGAGTCTCTACTTCGTAGAAATATTCTTCTTTTGATGCAAAGGGTGAGTCCATAATTGACTATAGATCGAAATCGCTCGCATCCTCGAATGCATCAGTGTTCGGTTCACATTCTTCTATAATAGAATCACACATGATTGGCTCTATCGTGAAAACTGAAATGTCATAGCCATCCTCATCACAGTGGGGTGTCCATTGTTCTTCATTGATGGCTACATCCATGGTTGCTAGGATTTTTGCCCAACCATGAGGTTCAAACTCTTCGTCTGGAAATACTACAGGTGCGTAAGCTGGGTCTTGAAGGGTTCTTGGGTGTTGTTCTGCACCTAAGGTCCTGGCTTCCAACCAGTCTTCCTCTTGTTTTGCTACTTTGCACATCCATAAATGAGTATCCTCGTGCAACCATGAGGGATCTGACTCTAACGAGTGTACTGATTCTGTCTCTTCTTGTGTCTTATGGATGGTGTTCCATTGTATTGGGGGTACATCTCTATGGGAATAGTCTTTAAGATTGACTTTGGTAGTCACTCCTAAATGTTGCAAGTACAAAGAATTAGTTCCCTAATCTTGTACAATTTGCAACTGACGCATGAATGGTCGTCCTAGTATCATCTCATAAGCATGATTTTTTGCAAAATCACAAATGGAAAAGGTATGCTCAAACTCTACACCACAAGTGGTGAGAGATATGCCTTCTAGTAAGCCTAATGGTTTTTCTATGTGTCCATCAGCCATTTGTAGCTTCATCCTGGTAGGTCTTAATGCTGGCTTACCCCAACGTTTCCATAAAGCGGTGGTAGCAATGGCTACTCCGGCTCCTGAATCTAAGATGGCTTTCGTGGTGTAGCCATGATGGGTTATTGGAAGATAAGTGTTACCTTCCTCTCCTTTGCTTACATCTCTGATCTTTTCTACGGGTATCTCTGGTACCTTCTTGTGTGTTCCTATCTGTGAGGGAGTAGTAGCAAGCTCGGGGAATTGATTTGCTACATGTTTCCACAGTTCTGGTTTTACCTTTAACAACTCTTCTAGGGTGAGATGACATTGCACCTTAGTGTTCTTTATCACTTCCGTGTTTCTAGGGATTACTGATTCTTCATTCCTCACTATTATCGTGGGTGCTCTCATACAAATAGACTTTGCTTCCCAAGGTCCTGTGAACTGAGGTAATTCTTGTAAAGAATTAGATTTGAAACCTGTGTGTTCACTCGGTTGCTCTTCCTCTACATCGTCGTAAATAGAGGGAATGTCTTGGGGAAATTGCTCCTGCAAGTCGTCTATTTCTTGAATAGGAGGATGGGTTCCTTGTTCTTTTCTCCATTTCTCTTCTTGGATTTCTCTCAAGAATTCATGTGAATATCTATGTATGGAAGACAGGTTGTCTTCACTTTCCATATCGGGTAATTGAGATAAGGATGGTGCGTTCCTTTCCTGTGTGTCTGGAACACTAGGATTCCTATGTTGATCCTTTTTCTCTTTGCTATCAATCAAGTATTCTAGCCTCTCCATCAGTCCTTGAAAGTGTAGTTTCGGTTTCAAACATTGCTTGTGCTAATTCTACCATCTTCATGCAAAGCTTAGTCCTCTCAATTTCTAGGTCTGCTCGAGGGTAGTTCTTACTCATTTCAACTACTTGAGGTCCTTCTTTTATTCTTGCTTGATATGCGCAAAACATCATGTCTAGGTTTTCCGGTATGGGTTCTGCTAGAACTGATCCTGATTTTTGAGCTAGGTTTTCTTGATTCGATTCTTGCGAAAATTCTAGGATTTTGGCTCTAGATTCCTTGAGACTTCCTTCCAATTCCGTTATTTTTTTACTCCACTTTCTCTTGATCCTTTCTCTAGAGTCTTTCCAAGATTTCGTTTTTTTACTACTAGATTCTGCAACTTCACTAGTTCCGGCTGTTTTCTCCTGATTGTGTTGCTGATTCTGTAAGAGCGCCTAGGCTCTGGTTATAGCTTGGATAGGCACGTATGTAGGGTTGGATCCATCTGCGTTGTTTACAATACCTATCACGTTGATTGGTGTCACATTTGAAGCGTTAACTGGGTTCTTAGCACAATCTTTGATTATGTGCTCTTTACCACAATCGGCACAAAATCCTTGTATGTTATAGTATTATGATTGTCCTAATATCGGAGGATGTGGACAATCCTTTATGAAATGATCTCCTTGGCACCTAAAGCATAGTCCTCTAGGGCCCTGTGGTCTTTGCCGTCTCAATTGGGGCCGTGGGTTTGGATTTGTGTACATCACATGCGCATAGTCGGGCTCCCAACTAGGTTCCAATGGTGGACTAGCATAATGATATGTCTCCACGTGTTCTGATGACTCCGTGTAATAAGCGGGTGGACTATCTACATGACTAGAGTCAAAACTGTTTGAGTTCGGGTCACTCTCTGTGATCAAAGGTGAAGAAGGCACTAAGGCCCTACTTAGGTTCTCTTCTGCAACAGCATATTTGACTGAGATGACATTCACTGGTGGGGGTGGCTGCTGGGCTAAAACAGGTTGAGGTCTTTGTTGAGCCTGATATGGATAGTTCTGAGGAGGCCTATAGTAATAAGGTTGAGCATTGTATTGGCCTTGATACCTACCTGGCTGCGGGTATGCTTGCGGGTAGTTCTGTCTTACTGCTTGTTTGTTGTATGGGCAGTCCTGAGCCGTGTGATTTGTGTATCTTCTCTCAATTGTACAGTATTGGCCACTAGGATTAGCTTGCGGTTGCGTTGCATTGGGACACACATTTGCCATATGATCACCACCACAGGTGTAACACCGCTTGTTTGTTGTTAACCTAGGCATCTGTTTACTAGAAACTTCTAGTTTTTGGGCCACTTTCTCTGCTAGATCCTCTATTGAGCTAGACAATTTTGTGGATGCTAGAGAGGAACAATCTGAGTCCTTATAAACCTTTGAGAGTTCCAACTCGTCTCCTAAGTTATCCTCAATGTCTATACAAATTCTTACACACTGCTCTAGCGTTCTGGGTTCTTTCAAGTATACATAGGAGCATAGTTTAGAGCTCAAGAGGCCATCTAAAAACAACGACACTTGCTTGGCCTATGAAGGTAACTCTTGTACTGGACATCTTTCAACATATTGTCTAAACCTACGTCCTGCCAATCTTACTGTTTCCTGAGGGGTCTGTTTGAAACTATGAATCAACGAAGACGTGTCATGTCTGATCCCGCTTTTGGAGAATTCAGTGATGAATGACTCTTGAAAGTGATGGATGTCTCTAAATTGCCTTTGTTGCAAAGGTTGGAACCAAGTTAAAGCGGTATTCTTTAACGTTAGTCCAAATGCATTATATTGCGTGAACATGTCTTTGACTTGCTCTACTCTTAGAACTTGCTTGAATTCTGCAACATGGTCATAGGGATCTCCTGTCCCATCAAAATAGTTTTTCATGGATTTCACTAGTTGAGTGGGTCTTAATATTCTTGCGTGTTCACGTGGTCTAGTAGAGGAAAATCATCTCTACCACCTGGCATTCTAGGTTCTCCTTGTCTATCCACTCTGTCCGTGTTTTTATGGTGGTTCTATCTCTTCCTATGGGATGATTGAAGCTTATTTTCGGTCTTTCTTTGTTCTTTTCTCTTTGCATGCCATGGGCTGAGGATGTTCTTGCCCCTTGTTGGCTCGCATTTACGTTTGCTCGAGATGGAGGGAATACTAATTCGCCTCTCCATGTGTATGTGTTTCTAGCGTGGTCAGGTACCACAAAGACTCTCTCTGAAGTTCCATCCAGGTATACAACCTTTCCAGGTGTATCCGGGTCCTTGAATTCGTAGATTATGATGGACCCTACCTCACTAGGTTGTTCCATTCTATACCTCCAAAATGCTTCGTCTGTCTCTTTATTCATGAACAATTCTATGCTTCTGTTATCCTGAGGGGTCCAATCTGGAACTAGTACTCTTGTGAGTACAGATTTCCCTCTAGGTGTTCTAGGTTCTTCTAATGGTTCTTTTCCTTGGGATTTAGCTTCAGTCTCTAATTGAATTACCCCAAATTCATTCGTATTGTTTGGCTGTGTACTTAAGATGTACATCGTTCCTTCCTTGTCTATGTACGCATCTCGCTCAAATTTCACCACTGGACGTTCCAATCCAATGGGTTGATCAGGGTTGTGCATTTGTACTACTTGTCTTCGCAAACCATCCTCATAGATGCGAGCACCTAAGCGGTTGGTTTGGAGAAATTCTAATTGAGTTCTATAGGGTCCTTCTGGTTTTTCTAAATATGCAATGTTTGACCCTCCTTCCGGTATTTCTATGCTAAATGCCATTTCTAATTCACTTGTATCTAAGCTCTCGTAGGGGTAATTACTATTTAATTGTTGAGCCCACGATCGTGCAGTAGTTCCTACGCTTGCTTCTGATGATCTAAGGCTTCGTCGGTTTGACTTACCTATATATTTGCCCGATCTAAGGTTCATGAATTTTCTTCCTTACACACTCACTACACGCTCAGATCATCAATGGTTCTTTGTTCTTACTTTCTTGATTCTTTTTAAGTTTCTTTAGATTCTTGTCTTGATGTATGCGTCAGCAATCGACTTTTTGTGGTAATTTTGAGTTCTCGTTTCATCAGAATTAAGTTCTTTCCCTTTAGGTTTTTGTATCACACACCTTTACTTTAGTCTTGGACTTGATAATGTTAAATATCTTGAACTTGAGGCGTTCCTATCGTCGTTAATCCACAATGCTAACATTTAGCCTAAGCTAATAATTGACTGAGGGGGTTGAGTAATATTCCAACCTCAAGTCAGCTGCTTTGGTTGCTCTGATGCCCAAGAAGCCGCGCTTCCCAAGCCCTGCGTTCTTCATTGCCTTGCTTTGGTTGCCCTTGATTATCCTTGATAGACCTGGAAAAATCCAATATTAGACCAATTTCACAAATGGATGATCAAGCACTTGAGTATATACACCCTTAAAGGTCCTTTCCCTTTTGCCCAAATTTTTTTGCTGCCCCCTAGCTTTTCTAGTCCCACACTAGGTCAAGCTCAAATTAGGTCCCACACTCGTAAAGAGCTTTCTAACGAGCTATAAAGCTCAAAAAATGGACTTCGGATGAAAAAGATATGAGCGTTCAGGCCCTCGCGGGTGAAAACTGACAAACAGGTTTTGCTTTCCCTATGAGCTAAGGGGTCTCCTATTAGTCTAATCACCCAAGAATTTGCCAAAAATAGCCCCAAATTTGGTCAAAAAATCAAACCCTAAAAATTGTGTTTGGGGTGGACAATCGCGATGGTCTGAGATAATCGCGATGGTCTGGGACCGTCGCGATGGTCTAGGTGAACCGTCGCGATGGCGTGGCACAATCACGATGGTCCGAAGGAGCGAACAGTCGCGATGGTCTGAAAGTGGATGATCACGATGGCATGAATGCGAACTGTCACGATGGTCTGGAATGAATGATCGCGATGGTTCAAAAATGAACCGTCACGATGGCGTCAATCAACGGTCAACGCGAGCCGTCGCAATGGTTCAAGTGAGCCGTCGCGATGGCGTGAGACCGTCGCGATGGTCTGGAATGAATGATCGCGATGGTCCAAAAATGAACCGTCGTGATGGCATCAGTCAACGGTCAACGTGAACCATTGCGATGGTCCAAGTGAACCGTTGCGATGGTCATGGGCACGATGGCATGAGCCAATCGCGATGGTCCGATTTTGAGTCGTCGCGATGGTGTACTTGGGACAGTCGTGATGGCGTGACTAGTGAGCAATCGCGATGGTCTAGCTTGCCACGTGGCAGCGTCGGCGCGATGGCATGAGCCAATCGCGATGGCATGGGGTCGACGGGATCGTCGTGATGGTCCAAGTGAACCGTCACGATGGCTCAAGTGAACCGTCGCGATGGCTCAAGTGAGCCATCGCGATGGTGCGAGACCATCGCGATGGTGCGAGACCATCGCGATGGTCCGGCCAAGCCGTCGCGATGGCGTGAGCCAATCGCGATGGTCTGAGCCAATCCTGATGGTCCACCAAAATGATGATTTTGCAAATGCGTTTGTGGATCCGTGCAAGTGTTAGTGTCGCCTAATCGTGGTGAACTCGCTTACCAAAAATTCCGAAGTTGGCAGACCATCGCGATGGTCTGACACCTACGGCAGATCTCTGACAGAAAGTGAAATTTTACCTTTTTGCAGCCTTCCTGATGCTCTGGAGTACTGTACCTGCAAGAAAACTCAAAAACACAGTAGCACATGCAAGCACAAAAGCTCTCTCTCTCTCTCTCTCTCTCTCTCTCTCTCTCTCGCATGCACAAATGAGGGGAAATGAGGAGAATGGGTGGATATGGTGAATTTTTTGATTTTTTTGGAGTGGAAGATGATGATGCGGTGATGAAGATGGAGTGTGGGGGAGGTGAAAAACACTAAAAAATAACTAAAAACAACAACAAAAACTGAAATTTTTACCTTCCAACGCCACTTCTTGCTATACTATTACCATCACACATTCGTCCTAGACTTGTTCCCCGGCAACGGCGCCAAATTTGGTGTTGCTCTAGCACAATGGTGAGAACCACGTTAAGAAGCTCCACCTCCTTAATGTCAATTTGCGGAAGAGATAGGAGTGATATGAAGATCGTGAACATGAGATGAAGTGAGAGTGATGGTGAGAAGCATAAAGATGCACACACACATACACACATACACAACAAAGAGACAAGCAAGACACAATGGAAGGTGAGAAATCAACTCTATTGCTCAAGATCTCAATTACAAGCTCAAAATAGCTCTAAGCTCACACTAACTAACCTCAAAAATGAGCTCTCTAGCTTTTTTTATAGATTCTAGACTAGTTTTGACCAGTTTCACATCTAGTGACTGGCATAGTTAAAAAATAGGTCCTAGATGCTATTTGAAAGGGTAAACGATGTCTAAAAATAACCAAATTTGGTATGCGCATTCTACCTAAGCTCCTCAAGCTCGAGCACTCCTCGGCTTGCACAAAATGGAGCTATGAATTACAAAAAGGGTTTTTCTATGTTACATATGTTACAATAGTGATGAAAATCACTGTTGGAGGTTTTGAAGAATATTTATAAAATATAATTCTTTGAAAAATGATTCGATCGACTCCCTGCTCTGTCTTTACATGTTTCCGCATCTTCTATGCCTCTGGCTACTGCCAACACACTTGATTTAGTTTTTCATGTGCAAAATTAGATGGCACTTTGAGTGATGGGGGCACATATCATATCACACATGGATTACTCTCTTTTAAGATTCAATCGGGATGGGATTCCCATTTCAAATGAAGAGGCAAAATTAGAGATATGAAGACCATGATCCTTGAGATGGATCATGGGGCACAGGGATATACCCCAAGGTATATATCTCCACTCATTTTGGAGGATGAAAATGCTTTTAAGGGGGGAGAATTTTGTATAATTACATGGGTCTAAGGGGTATAACCCTTGGGCTTCTAGGTGTGACACCCTTGGGATCTATGCATGTTTCCTTTTAGATGGGTCTTGAACCTTAAGGTTATTTCCCTGGAGTTGAGTACCTCAGGCTTGATTGGAAGCTTCTCTTAACCACTTGATTTGTACATGAGAGCTTGGAGGATCTTTTTTTAGAAACCATATGAGTTCATTTGATTTCCTAAGCTTGGAAATCATATGAACACCTTAAGGACCCATGTGATGGAAGCTACACATGATCCCATGTGGTTTAGTTACACCATTGGACTTAGAGCTATATATTGGAGGGGTTGGTTGGGTGGAGACGTGCATCTCTCTCCCTAATGTGAGTCTTGCTAGTTAGATATTTTAGATACTTAGTTGATTTCAGCATGAAGGTATTGTCCTTGGACAATAAAGAGTCATCTATTTGACTAGTGGTGGTCCTAATAGTCTAGCTCATTACACATGGTAGTAATACAACATATCCATGCTAGGTATGAGAAACTTTAAGCTTGATTATTTTCGAGCTTCTATATTGGATTGAACTTTCTAACCTTTTCTAACTACACAAAGGAAGAAACAAAAAATATCTTATATGAATCAAGCATCATATCCTTCTCTTCTATCTTTACGACTTCATTGAGACCATATTAAGTCTACTATGGTGTTTCTAGTACAAAATGTGGATGTTGGTGGACTTATTGATGGATGCACAAACTATTCAATACTAGATGGTATTCGTAGGTCTATATGGAGGCCAACCAAGCCCACAATCGCCTCAGAAAGTTTGTTTTTAAACATGAAAGTGTAAATCAATTGAACCACGATTTAAGCTTTGAAAACCTACCTAATGTTCATTTCAAATATGCTAAAGCAATCCATATGATTAAATGTGTCGACTTAGAACAAGTTAAGAGCTTGGATGATAGATGGTAAACAAATGGAAGATACATTGAAGGTTTGAATAAATCTGAGTGGGAATCCTTGAAACTCCATCTCATTGTCCAAGAAATCCTTGGCCTTAGCTATTTCATACATTGAAGGTTTGAATAAATTTGAGTGGGAATCCTTGAAACTCCATCTCATTGTCCAAGAAATCCTCAACCTTTACAAGTTTCACATGATGATATAGATCATTCCAATTCTGATGCAAATTTACATGATGCACTTGTTGATGAGAGGGCTGATATAGAGGAGGCAAAAACTATGGCTAGATGGCTGGTGTAGACTTTATGAGATAGCAAATTAGATGCACCTCTATCATATCCTACTCGTTCAGGCTCTCATTGATTGCTATGGAATCGCTACCACTAGTCTTTGTGATGAGAGTGAGTCTATTTCTTTTCATGAAGTAAAAAATTTAGAAAACTCGATAGCTGCTATGCAATCAAAATATGATGCTATTATGAATAATCGTACTTGGTCTTTATGTGATTTGCCTCTAGGTAAAAGGGCCATTGGCACTAAATGGGTATACAAGCTAAAGCATAAGCGTGATGGAATAGTTGACATGTATAAGGCTAGGCTTGTTGCAAAAGGTTATGCTCATGAGAGAGGCATGGATTTTGATGAGAACTCTGCTCTAGTATGTCAAACAACCACCGTTCATAACATTTTCCCACTTACAGCCCATCATGGTTGGAACGTATATCAGTTGGAAATTAAAATTGTTTTTTTGAATGGTGACTTACATGGAGAAGTGTATGTATTTAAGCCTCGTAGTTTTATGCAGAAAGGGCATCAAACCAAAGTGTGCAAGTTGAAAAAGGCATTATATGGTTTGAAGCAAGCACCATGTGCTTGATATGAAAAGATGTATGCCTACTTGATTGCACATGGTTTTGAGAACAGTCCAAATGAGAGCACCTTATATGTTAAGAATGCAAACGATGTGTCTCTAATCATTGTTATCTATGTTGATGACGTGATACTCACTCTTCCTAATGAGAAGCATATTGCTAATTTTAAGGTTGATTTGCATGCATCCTTTGAGATGTCAGATTTGGGGAATATGCATCATTATCTAGGCATTCAGTTTATGCAAGTTGATGGTGGAATAGTTCTATGTCAAACAAAATATATTGACACATTGTTGTAGTGTTTTGGCCTTGAAGATTGCAAACCTATTGTGATTCCTATGGAAATAGGTTCATGATTGAGTCTTCATGATGCTCGAGATGCATTTGATGTTGTTCTCTATCAGCACGTTGTTGGATGCTTGATTTATGTATGCATAACTCAACATCATATTCAGTTTGTTGTCTCTCATATGAGAAAGTTTATGCATTGCCCAAGTGTCAAGAATTAGCAGGTGGTTAAGTGGATCTTTTGCTACTTGAGTGGTACCCAAGGGGTTGTCAAGAATTGGTAGGTAGTTAAGTGCATCTTTTGCTACCTGAGTGGTTAAACACATCTTTTGCTACTTGAGTGATACCCAGCTACTTGGATTGTTTTATCCCAAGGGGGTGTCACTTCTGCCAAATCCACATGTTTTATCTTACTCTGTCTAGACTGGTTGCTATGACACTCCTGTGTCCACTAGTGGTTTTTGCTTCATTCTTGGTAGATCATGCATATCTTGGTTGAGCAAGAAGCAACCTACTATCACCACTTCTAGTTATGAGAATCAGTATAGGGAAGCTTTCTCAATGATTGTTGAGTATGCGTGACTCAGATGCCTTTTGGATAATTTGGGTGTTGTTCAGTCTTTTGCCACCACCATCTTCACTGACAGTCAGAGTGCATTGGTAGTTGCGATGAACCCTCTGATCCATGCTTGCACAAAGTACATTGAGGTGGTGCATTATCATTATGTTAGGGATGTCACGAGGAAGGAGATAAGGAAGAGAGCTCACACACACGCTCTCACTAACAAGGAGAAGCACACACACAAATTGAGATAGGGAAGAGTGATCTTCTTCTTCTTCTTCTATTACATAAAAGGAATGTACAAGAATGACCTCAAAACAAGAATACAACAAGTGCAATATATGAAGACCAGTACATAAGGAAAAACCTAATGTCCGCGAATGAGTGAGCTGGCAAGAAACAAATGTGCCATCACTCTCGGTAGATAAATCTAATAAAGCTCAATGAAGTATCCCTGACATATACCGGCGTGACCACTATACATGTCAGAGAAACGAAAAACTGGTACGTGTCATCCTCGATCATCACATGTTGAGCTTGATATCTCAACACTCCCCCTCAAGCTCAACGCCATATCCTGTAATCCAAGCATCTTTCAAAACTTCTTCAACTTCTCAGCTCCAAGTGCTTTGGTGAAAATATCAGCAACCTGCTCATCTGTTCTCACATAAACAAGATCAATATCACCTGCTAATACCTTCTCCCTGATGAAGTGATAATGTACCTTGATATGCTTTGCTCTAGCATGGAAAATAGGGTTCCGTGCTAATTGTATGCTGCTAAGATTATCACAATAGATAGTGATAGGCTTTTCTAAATCTGCAAGTAACATCTCCAGCCATGATGCCTCACATGCTGCCATTGCAGCACCTCTATACTCAGCCTCTGTACTCGACAAAGCAACAATGGGTTGCTTCTTACTGCTCCATGTAATAGCTGCACCTCCAAGTGAGAAAAGAAAGCCACTAGTAGATCTTCTATCTGGAGTACTACCAGCCCAATCTGCATCGGTGTATCCATGAACCTGCAAGTCTACACCAGCTTCATAAAACAATGCATAATCCAAAGTAGCACTCACATAACGTAGAGTGTGCCTCATAGCATCCAAATGTGGCTTCCTGGGAACCTGCATAAACTGACTTTCAAGTCCAACAGTGTAGCTTAAATCAGGCCTTGTAATTGTAAGATATATAAGACTTCCCACAATTTTCCTGTACATAGTAGCATTTTCCAATGCTTCACCTGATGTACTATCTAATTTCAAATTCTGATCTAAAGGCATAGAAATTGGCTTACAATCAGCCATACCGTACTTTTGTAGCATATTCAGGGCATATTGCCTTTGCGACATCCATATACCTGTTTCTGTATATATAAACTCAATGCCCAAGAAATGCGAAGCACACCAAGATATTTCATGTCGAATTCCTGCATAAGAAGTTTCTTTACCTCTTTGATGCTTTCTTCATTATCACCACCTACAATCAGGTCATCAACATAAATAGCCACAATAGTGATGCCATCATCAGCCTTCCTTGCATATAGTGAGTGATCTGCATCACACATAGAAAACCCAATGCTGGTTAAGTAATCAGCAATCCTTGCATGCCATGCACGCGGAGCCTGCGTCAGCCCATACAAAGCCTTTTGCAACCTGCAAACATATTCTGGATGCTTTGAATCTTCATATCCTTGTGGCTGGTCCATATATACTTCTTCTTGTAACTCATCATGTAGGAAAGCATTCTTCACATCCATCTGATGCAAAGTCCATCCTCTTGCTGTAGCTAATGCAACAAGTGTCCTAACAGTAGACATTTTAGCTACAGGGCTGAATGTTTCCTCATAATCAATGCCATATGTTTGTGCATATCCTTTAGCTACCAATCGTGCTTTATACCTGCTTATGCTACCATCAGCATTATGCTTTACCTTGTAAACCCATTTACAACCTATGGGTTTCTTTCCTTGCGGCAATGGAACCAGCTTCCATGTATCATTTCCATAAAGTGTAGCCATCTCCTCATCCATAGCTTTTTCCCAATCTGCATTACCAATTGCATCTTCAAAACAAGAAGGTTCAGCATCTTGTATTACCTTTGTCATGTAGGCACAATGGCGAGCCATGTAACTATCATATGTCAATCGTTGCACTGAATTACGCATCCTCCCAACTTCTTCTTGGTCCTGGGTCACTTCTCCTTTTATCATCTGCATGTGCCCTTCTTACTCCTGGAGTCCTCACAGAGGGCAATCCAAGTTCCTCATCAAGACTCTTTTCTGAACCGCTTGAATCTCCATCAATGTCTTCAAAACCTGCACATGTTTTATGACCAGCAGAAAGCTTTCCTTTACCTTTCTTGGATGTATTTGATGAATTTGTTGGACTGAGATTCCCATGTAATCTTCCACTCCATGGATTTGAGTTGGAACTATTGCTTGGTGATGCATCCGGTCCACTCAAAACCTAAGATTCTGCACTTGATTTTTCAGCATTGTCTTTGTCATTTGGTTCAAGACTCAGTCCTTCTTTGGCATCCGCATAGAAGCTTGACATTTCATCAAATACCACATCTCTGCTCACCTTTACCTGTCGTGTGAGTGGGTTATAACATTTATATCCCTTTTGCTCAAGGGAGTATCCAATGAAGACACACTTTTCTGCTTTTGGATCAAGCTTCGTCCTCAATTCATCCGGGACATGTACATATGCAATACAGCCAAAAACTTTCAGATGTGATAAGTTTGGCTTTTTACCTGTAAACTTCTCTTCAGGTGTAACTTGATGTACAGTAGCAATCGAAGTTCTGTTCATGATGTATACAGCAGTATGCACAACTTCTGCCCAATAACAATGAGGCATATTCTTCTCAGCCATTAAGGCTCTTGCTATTTCTGCAATATGTCTGTTTTTGCGTTCAGCAACACCATTCTATTGTGGTGTGTACCTGCATGAAAACTGACGCCCAATTCCATGATTTTTTAGAAAACTGCTGAACTCATTTTCATATGTATTCACCTCCTCCATCAGATCTTAATGTCTGAATGTACTTCCTTGTCTGCTTTTCCACCATAACTTTAAAATTCTGGAAGTGAGTAAACACCTCCCTCTTCTCTTTCATGAAATACACCCATACTTTGCGTGTATGGTCATCAATGAAAGTAACATAAAACCTGCAACCACCCATAGATGTGGTCTTTGCTGGACCCCAAACATCTGTATGTACTACTTCTAGTACATTCTCACTAACATGCTTGTCATGTGGAAATGATGCTCTTGACTGTTTACCAAATTGACATGCTGCACATACCTTTTGCATTTCTGCAACTTTGAAATTTGGTAGTCCATGGACAATCTCCTTTGACTGCATGAGTTTCAGCCTTTGCAAGTTTGCATGTCCAATCCGTTTGTGCCATATCTCTATATATGCAATAACTCCTGCACCTTTTGCAAACATGGCTGCATTCATTTCAGGAATCTTCACATTTAAGGTGAACATCCTACCCACTTTGTTTCCTTTGGCAACAAATCGTGCATCCTGCTTGTACTCTTCTACATATAATCCATCAGCATTGAACCTGACTTGTAATCCCTGGTCAACCATTTGTCCAACAGAAACCAGATTCTTTGTTATATTTGGAACATGCAGCACATCAGCGAGATGTTTTACCTTTCCGTCCTCCATAGACAATGCTATGTTTCTTGTATGCTCAATAGGATGTGATGTATCATCACATGTTTCAACATATCCAAGAACTGGCATTTTCTGCAAACTACTAAACCATTCTGCATGACTGGTCATGTGATTTGAAGCACCTGAATCAACATACCAGACATTATCATTCGATTTTGAAACACCAGCAGACATCGTATTCATCATGTGATGTTGAACCATAAACAGCTTCTCAAAATCATCTGCACTTGTGGATGCATAGTTGTTTTGCTGCCTTCTGTTATTTTGATTCTTCAACCTGCAATCACGTTCAAAGTGTCCAGGTTTACCACAATTCCAGCATCCTTTAACTATCATTACCTGAATCATTTCTTTGGAAATTTCTGCGACCTCTTTGACTCCCCCTGCCTCGAAACTGTCCTCTTCCTCCTGCATGATTCTGTTTTTGACCTTGCTCTTGGTTATTGTTTCCTCTTCCACTTCCAAAACCTCTACCTCTGCCTCTTCCTCTGCCAGAGTAGAATACCTGCTCAGAACTGGGCTTTTCTTGGTAGTTTGAATCCTCAGCAAGATTTGACATGCTCTTTTTCTCCAATGTATGTAGCTCGTTCTTGAGTTGCAATTTCCGTGCCTTTGTATTAGTCTCGTACAAAGTGACCAAACTGTTCCAAGCCTCTTTTGGAGTCTTGGCATCCTGTATGTGTCCAATCATGCTATCCTGTATGCTAACAGATAGCCAAGTATGCTAACAGATAGCCAATACATTACCTTTCGTGCTCCTTGATTCCATTCCTCATATGCTCTTAACTGTTTTGCAGTCCGATTCCTTTCTGGTAACTGCGGAGCATTTTCATTCTCTCCTTTGATGTACTTCCAGTAGCCTTTTCCCATCAGGAAATTCATCATTCTGAATCTCCAAGCATGGAAGTTGTTCTTGTCCAGCTTATCGCTCATAAGCTGACTCATTCCATCTGCATTTGCCATTTCTACAACAATTCACAACACCGCAACACACTACAAGCAGCACTTCTGCTTGAACACTGTCGCACTATGACGTGACAGTTCGATCTCAGAAAAACACAGTTTTCGTGTATCAACAGTACACGGAATCGCTTGAAATTCTGGATCTGGAATATATGAGTGTCGCCGAACACAATGCAAGTTACAGTTTCTGAAACTAACCTGGTTTTTCTGTGGGCCCCACCTTGCGGGCTCGAAACGGAGGTCGAGATGGCTCCGAAACTTTGATCTGACAAAAACAAGTGACCCTAAAGGGATAACTCTCGAAAATATTTTGAGGTCTTGTACCTTCACGCCGATTTTCATAGCAAACCGAGGCCGTTTGTGAAATCGCGTTTTCTCCACACCTTGCCGCGTCGTCTTCACCGTCGCCTTCTCCACGAGCTTTCTACAGCCACACTGGCTCTGATACCATGTCACGAGGAAGGAGATAAGGAAGAGAGCTCACACACATACTCTCACTAACAAGGAGAAGCACACACACAAATTGAGATAGGGAAGAGTGATCTTTTTCTTCTATTACATAAAAGGAATGTACAAGAATGACCTCAAAACAAGAATACAACAAGTGCAATATATAAAGACCAGTACATAAGGAAAAACCTAATGTCCACGAATGAGTGAGCTGGCAAGAAACAAATGTGCCATCACTCTCGGTAGATCAATCTAATAAAGCTCAATGAAGTATCCCTGACATATACCGGCGTGACCACTATACATGTCAGAGAAACAAAAAACTGGTACGTGTCATCTTGGATCATCACATGTTGAGCTTGATATCTCAACAAGGGAGAGGTTCTCTTCTAGGGTGATCAGATTGGCATATGTTCCCACACAAGATAACATTGCATATTTTTCCACAAAGGCTCTGCCTTGGGAGATGTTTGAAGCTTTTTGCAAAGCTTTGGACTTACTTCCTTTTGTGGATTGATCTCTTTCCACATAGCTTGGCACTTCCTTATACATGATTGTCAACTCCTTGTTCACCACATCACTCCCAAGGGGGGGCTGTTGATATATTTTGGAACACACTAGGATCATCGGGGTAAATTTTTCCTTATTTAGGAAGTTTTTTCCTCCCATCATGTATATATGCCTATAACCCTAATAGGTCACTTATCTTTTCTTTTCAAAAGGAAGTTTGACAATAGCCTACTCTCCCAAACTTTAATCAATAGTAGGAACAATTGTACAAGTGAACGAGCCAAGCACCCAAGGGACCCTCGAAATCCCACAAAGCAAGGATTTCTTTAAACTTGATAGAGGACATTACAAAGAAGGTTGATAATCCTTTGATCCCCCTCATGGGGGGGGGGGGGGGGGGGGCTTGCTTTTAATCTTGTTTCTCTCCAGGAAAAACACTTTATGATGTCTTAAAGGTGGGAGCTTTTTACAATTGGAAACTCTTTTACCTAAGAGGAAAAGAGATTTTTTGATGGACCATTCTTTAAGAGGTCTACCAAAGTTGGTGGAACACCTTTCCTTCCACATCTCCTAAAGAATCTCACCTCTTATACCATTCCACAGCATTCACGAACACCTGATCACTTCACTCAAGAATGCTTTCTTCTAGTTTATTTGTCCCTATAGCAACATGATTCCTCAAATGACCTACAAGATAGACATTGACTTGGGGCATGAAAAGAAGAGGTGACCCAATTCCTCATTGTTATGAAGGTTGTTGGAGTTAGACGTCTGCGGAAGCACGCGAACAACACAAGGAGAAGAAGAAGCTTGGAGCACAACACACAATACTGAATGTATTACCACTAGAATGTACAAAGAAACATAACCTATTAGGGCTATAGGCGTATATACTAGCCGGGGGGGAAAAACATCCTAAAGAGGGAAAAAAGTGCCCCGACGGTCCTAGTGTGTTCACACACATCACTACCTAAATATATCAACAAATCCCCCTCTGGGAGTGATGCAGTGGACAAGGAGCTGGCACTCATGTATAAGGAAGTGCCAAGCTATATGGAATCATTCCACAAAAGGAAGTAAGCCCAAAGCTTTGCCGAAATCTTCAAACTTCTCCCTAGGCACAACCTTCATGAAAAGGTTTGCAATGTTCTCTTGCGTGGGCACATATGCCAAGCTGATCTCTCCAGTGGAGAACCTCTCCATGACATAATAATAATGCACCTCAATGTGCTTAGTGCATGCATGGAACACAGGGTTCCTCGCAACTACCAATGCACTTTAACTGTTAGTGAAGATGGTGGTGGTAGAAGACTGACCAACACCCAAATCAGCCATAAGGTGTATGAGCCACACACACTCAACAATCCCTATGAAAGGTGCCCTATACTCAGCCTCACAACTGAAAGTCGCCATAGTAGGTTGCTTCTTTCTTAGCCAAGATATGCATGAGCTACCAAGCATGAAGCAAAAACCACTAGTGGACACACGAGTTCCATAGCAACCAGCCCAGCCGAAGCATGTAAATCTAGTAGTACTGATCCTCCCTTGGGATAAAACAATCCAAGTAGCCCACTCAAGCAGCGAAAGATGCACTTAACTATCTGCCAATGCTTGACTCTTGGGCAATGCATAAACCTACTCATCTGTGAGATAGCAAACTGAATATATGGCCGAGTAATGCATAAGTAAATCAAGCATCCAATAGTTTGCTGATAGAGAATAGCATCAAATGCATCTCCAATACCATGAAAACTCAAACATAAACATTTCTCCATAGCAGTGGCAACAGGTTTACAGTCTCAAGGCCAAAGTCTTCAAGGCCAAAATGTTGCAATAATGTGTCAATATATTTTGTTTGACACAAAGCTATTACACCATCAACTTGCATAAATTGAATGCCCAAATAATGATGCAAATGCCCCAAATCAAACATCTCAAATGAGGCATGCAAATCAGCTTTAAAATGAGCAATATGCTTCTCATGAGGACTAGTGAGCAGCATGTCATCAACATACACAAGAATGATCAGAAGTACATCATTAGCATACTTTACATATAAGGTGCTTTTAGTTGGACTGTTCTCAAAAACATGCGTGATCAAATAGGCATGTATCTTTTCATACCAAGCACATGGTGCTTGCTTTAAACCATATAATGCCTTCTTTAACCTGCACACCTGGTTTTCATGCCCTTTCTGCACAAAGCCATGAAGCTGAAAAACATACACTTGTTCATGCATATCACCATTTGGAAACGCTTTTTTAATGTCCAACTGATGTGCATTGCAACCATGATGAGCTGGAAGTGCACAGATGCTATGAATAGTAGTCATTCGGAAAGTAGGAGCAAAGGTCTCATCCAAATCAATGCCTCTTTCCTCAATATAACCCTTTACAATAAGCCTAGCCTTTTACCTATCAAATGTTCCATCAAGCTTACATTTAAGCTTGTATACCCACTAAGTGCCAATGGCCTTCTTGCCAGGAGGCAAGTCACATAAGGACTAGGTATCATTTCTCATGAAAGAATCATATTCAGATTGCATTGCAGCCATCCAATGTTCAAAAATTTATGCTTCATCAAACGAAATAGGTTCAGTCTCATCACAGAGACTAGAGGCAGCCATAGCATAGCAATTTGATGCAAAAGAGGCACTAGGAGAGCCTGAATGAGTATGGTATGACAGAGATGCATCTAATTTGCTATCACGCAAAGTCTGCACTAGCCATTTTGGCATAGTTTTTGCCTTCTCAATATCAGGTCTCATCAACAAGTGCATCATATAAATCTACATCAGAAATAGAATGATCTGAATCATTAGATGAAATCAGTAAAGGTTGAGAAGTTGCCTCATTAGGACCAGCACTAGACTGACCACTTGTAAAAAGAGGCAACAAAGTATCGTACATGTCTTTGGAGCTAACAGATGTCTCTTTCGTACATGAAACTAAAGGCAGAACAACATCTTTCACAGAAACAATATCACAGCTAACTAAAATGCATTTATTGGATGTTACAGACAATAGCCTTTGCTTTCAAAACTATACCCAACAAAAATACATTTTATTGCTTTGTCATCCAATTTCTTGTGATGTTGTTCAAGCACTAATGCATATGGTAGATAACCAAAAACATGCAGATGAGCAATAGATGGCTTCAACCATGCCAAGCCTTATATGGAGTGATAGATTGTAGTGCTTTAGTGGGACACCTGTTAAATATATATGGTGCACACATGATAGCAACTCCATTATGTTGAGATGTATACGGCACTATACACTGATGTTTTATCCCATGTCGAGCCAGAAATGCATTAAAATCAAAAGACATATATCCCCCTGATCAGAATAGAGGGTGCCCATTTTACACGCTGATAGATTTTCAGCCAAAACCAAAAACTGTTTGAAGCACATGAACACTTTAGACTTTTCTTTCAATGGATATACCCATGCATTCCTAGAAAAATCATCAATGAAAGTCACGAAGTAAAGATAGTTTCCAAAAGAGGGTATTTGCATAGGACCACAGACATCACTTTGAAGAAGCTGCAATTTTTTGGTAGCTCCATCTGAACCATCTTTTGGAAAGGACGAATGCTGCATTTTTTCCAAAATACAACCTTCACAAACATGTTTTCTGAGGGCCTCAAGTTTGGGCAAAGAGGACACCATTTCAGATTTCAGCAGGCGTAGCAAACTAGCAAAGTTTAGATGACCAAAGTGTGCATGCCAAAGCTTTGCATGTGACATAGCCTGAGAATCATGTACTTCATACGTTGAATCATTCATAGATTTTTCATAGTCTATGAGCTTATAAAGCCCATGACATACAATGCTAGAAGCAATAATCATGTCGTCATTTGACAAATCATGAATTGTACATATGTCATAAACGAATTTCACAATTAAGCCAATCTTAGCTAATGCAAAAACTGATAATAGATTTTACTTGATCCCTGGCACAAATAAAGCATCTGCCAAAGTGAAAGAACTACCATCAATAGTAGTCAGAATGATCTTACCAACCTCCATGAAAAGATAAGAGGAGTTGTTGGCGCATGTGACAGTATTCCTTATAGGGGCAGGCTCGAGTGAAGTGAAGAAAATACGCTGCAAGGTAATATGTTTGGTTGCCCCACTATCAAAGTACTAAACATCTAAGTCCACTACAAACATACACTGTTCAGGAGAAGATGGGTCAAAATTGCAAACAATAGTGAGTGCCCATTCTTCATTCTGCACAAGATTAACTCTATTTTTGGTCTAGAGGCCTCTGCGACAACCATTCCAACCTCTTTTTTCTTTTCCTCTTTTGCAACTAGTGTTGGATACTTCTTTATTACAGGACTATTGATATATTTAGGTAGTGATGTGTGTGAACACTCTAGGACCGTCGGGGCACTTTTTTCCCTCTTTAAGAGGTTTTTTCCCCCGGTTTGTATATACGCCTATTGCCCTAATGGGCTACTTATCTTTGTACATTCTCTAGTAATACATTCAGTATTGTGTGTTGTGCTCCAAGCTTCTCCTTCTTCCTTGTGTTGTTCGCGTGCTTTCAGAGACGTCTAACTCCAACAATTGGTATCAGAGCATGTCGTCGCTTCATCTAGGGTGTCATCTACACCTCTCTGATTGCAGTCTCAGATTCACATGAAATTTGGTACGTATACTCAGGCTGTATCAGAGATCAAAACTGCTTCGCTCTGTGGTGTCAACATCTGAATGCACTATTGTAGCGCTTATGCTGGCTATTTTATCTTTTTGTGCCAAAAGTATATACCAGTTTCGGTTTGCCACTATAAGCATCTCAATGCTATAGTTCTAGCAAAATTCGTCTAGGAAATTCTGTTCAACTTTTTGAGATACAATCAATTTTCTGCATCAAGGTACTTTAGCCACCGGCCATGGTTGAAAGCAGTGATGTATTCCATATGTTGGCTGTTGAGGATAAGTTGGATGGTACCAACTACTCGTTGTGGGCTTATATGATGCGACATTATTGGTTGCAAAAGGACTGTGGAACATTGTGCATGGTGATGAAAAACGTCCTATCACACCTGCAATTGTTACAACTGCACGTACTAAAGCTGATGCAGAAGGTATCGAAGATGATGATATTCTGCATATTCCTATTTGTGCTACAGTTTCTGCTGCATTTACTGCAGAGAAAATCCATTGGGATGGTAGAGATGCCTAGGCACATGCGTTGATAGCTTTGTCTCTCAAACCTACCATTATTCCTCACATTCGCTCTTGTAGAACAGCTAAGGATGCTTGGGATACACTTACCACATTGTACCAAGCTAGGAATGAGGCTCGTGTTGCTTACCTCCAAAAACAGTTGGAGAGTGAGCACATGAATGAAGGTAATTCTATGGACAGTTTTCTAACAAAGATCAAAGACTTGAAGGAACAGTTGATTTCCGTTGATGAGGTTATACCAGATAGTTGTTGATGATGAAAGGCAATCCAAATGCCTTGTCATTTGAGGAGTTAGTCTTTGTTCTGTTGTAGGAAGATCAATCCAAGCAGAATAGGTCCGTTATTTGTGTTGCAGATCAAGCTTTCCTGGCTAGTCAGAAGGGCAAAGGAAAATGGAGCTCTTCTACTAGTAAATAGAAATCTGCAAATGTTGCACATTAGAAGAACCAAGATAAAGATGAGAAGAAATCAGAAAAACAAAAATTGTTTTGCAAGTAATGTAAAGGGAATTATCATATCATAAAGAACTATCCAAAACTGGCTGCAAAAGAGGCAAAGAAAAAGGAAGCTCAAATGGTTGTTGTAGAGGCCTCTCCATCGAAAACAGATTCTGCTAATCTTGTGCAGGAAGAAGAATGGGCGCTTACTAGTGTTTGCAGTTTTGACCCATCTTCTCATGAGCAGTGCATGTCTGCAGTAGACTCAGATGTTGGTACTTTGACAGTGGGGCGACCAAACACATTACCTCGCAGCCCAATTTCTTCTCTTCAATCGAGCCTACCCCTACAGGGAATACTATTACATGCGCCAACAACTCCTCTTATCCTGTTATGGGAGTTGGTAAGATCATTTTGACTACTACTGATGGTAGTTCTTTCACTTTGTCAGATGCTTTGTTTGTGCGAGGGATCAAGAAAAATCCATTATCAGTTTCTGCATTAGCCAAGATTGGCTTGATTATGAAATTTATTGATGACAGGTGTACAGTTCATGATCTGTCAAATGGCGATGTAATTATTGCTTCTGGCATTTTATGTCGTGGGCTATATAATCTCATAGAATATGAAAGATCTGTAAATGATTCGGCATGTGCAGTACATGATTCTCAGGCTAGGTCAGATGCAAAGCTTTGGCATGCACGCTTTGGTCATCTGAATTTTGCTAGTTTGCTATGCCTGTAAAAATCTGAAATGGTGTCCTCTTTGCCCAAACTTGAGGCACCTAGAAAACATGTTTGTGAAGGCTGTATTTTGGGCACAATGTTGCGTTCCTCCTTTCCAAAAGATGGTTCAGTTTGGGCTGCTTAGAAATTACAGCTTGTACATAGTGATGTTTATGGTCCTATGCAGACACCTTCTTTTGGAAATTATCTTTACTTCGTAACTTTCATCGATGATTTTTCTAGGCATGCATGGGTATATCCATTGAAGGCAAAGTCCAAAGTGTTCATGTGCTTCAAACAGTTTTTGGATTTGGCTGAAAATCTGTCAGCATGTAAAATGGGCACCCTCCATTCTGATCGAGGGGGAGAATATATGTCTTCTGATTTTAATGCATTTCTGGTTGAACATGGGATAAAACACCAGTGTATAGTGTCGTATACACCTCAATAGAATGGAGTCACTGAACGAAAGAACGGGTCACTCATGGAGATGGCGAGGTGGATGGTCAAGAGTTAGGCTTTACCACATAGTTTCAGGCTTGAGGCTGTCATGTGTGCAGCATATGTACTTAACAGGTGTCCCACTAAAGCACTGCAATCTATCACTCCATATGAGGCTTGGCATGATGACAAGCCATCTGTTGCTCATGTGTGTGTTTTTTGTTGTTTGGCATATGCATTAGTGCCTGAACAACATGCAAAAAATTGGATGATAAAGCAGTAACATATATTTTTATTGGGTACAATTCTGAAAGTAAATGCTATTGTTTATATCATCCATAGACTAAACACATTCTGGTTAGCCATGATATTCTTTTTGTGGAAGATGCTATTCAGCCATTGCTTTCATGTACTAAGGAGACATCTGTGGGCTCGAAAGACATGTATGATACTTTGCTGCCTCTTTTTACAGGTGGATAGTCTAGTGTTGGTCCTAATGAGGCAACTTCTCAGCCTTTGCAGGTTTCATATGATGATGCAGATCATCCCATTTCTGATGCAGATTTACATGATGCACCTGTTGATGAGAGAGCTAACAGTGAGGAGGCAAAAACTATGCCAAAATGGATGGTGCAGACTTTGCATGACAGCAAATTAGATGTTCCATTGTCATATCGTACTCGATCAGGATCTCATAGTGCCTCTTTTGCATCAGATTGCTATGCTATGGTTGCATCTAATCTCTATGATGAGAATGAGCCTGTTTCATTTAACGAAGCACAAAATTTAGAAAATTGGATGGCTATTATGCAATCTGAATATGATGCTATAATGAAGAATGGAACTTGGTCTTTATGTGACTTGCCTCCTGGCAAAAAGGCCATTGGCATCAAGTGGGTTTACAAGCTGAAGCGTAAGCTTGATGGAATAGTTGAAACGTATAAGGCTAAGGCGTGCAAAGGGTTATGCACAGGAAAGAGGCATTGATTTTGATGAGACATTTGCACCTACATGTCGTATGACTACTGTTCAGAGCATATGTGCACTTGCAGCCCATCATGATTGGAATATACTCAGTTGGACATTAAAACTGCATTTTCTGAATGGTGACTTGCATGAAGAAGTGTATGTTTTTCAGCCCCATGGCTTTGTGCAAAAAGGTCATGAAAACTAGATGTGCAGGTTAAAGAAAGCATTATATGGTTTAAAGCAAGCACCATGTGCTTGGTATGAGAAGATACATGCCTATCTGATTGCACATGGTTTTGAGAACAGTCCAACTGAAAGCACCTTATATGTTAAGCGTTCTAATGATGTACTTATGATCATTGTTATCTATGTTGACGACATGTTGCTCACTAGTCCTATTGAGAAGCATATTGCTGATTTTAAGGCTAATTTGCATGCCTCATTTGAGATGTCTGATTTTGGGGCATTTGCATCACTATTTGGGCATTTAGTTTATGCAAAATGATGGTGGAATGGCTTTGTGTCAAGCAAAATATATTGACACATTATTGCAGTGTTTTGGCCTTGAAGACTGTAAGCCTATTTCCACTCCTATGGAGACAGGTTTACGATTGAGTCTTCATGATGCTGGAGATGCATTTGATGTTGTCCTCTATCAGTAGGTTGTTGGATGCTTGATTTACTTATGCATTACTTGGCCAGATATT
The DNA here is from genome assembly GCA_020310875.1 of Ceratopteris richardii. NCBI lineage: Eukaryota > Viridiplantae > Streptophyta > Polypodiopsida > Polypodiales > Pteridaceae > Ceratopteris > Ceratopteris richardii. The sequence continues at coordinate 39,953,872 of CM035440.1, forward strand.
CAGTTTATTGTCTCACAGACAAGCAGGTTTATGCATTGCCCAGGTGTCAAGCATTGGCAGGCGGTTAAGTGCATCTTTCGCTACTTGAGTGGTACTCATCTACTTGGGTTGTTTTATCCCAAGGGGGGATCACTATCGTCAGATTTACATGCTTTTTTTAACACAGATTGGGCTGGTTGTTATGACACTCGTGTGTCCACTAGTGGCTTTTTCTTCATGCTTGGTAGCTCATGTATATCTTGGCTGAGAAAGAAGCAGCCTACTGTGGCCACTTCCAGTTGTGAGGCTGAGTATAGGGCAGCTTTCATAGCGACTGTTGAGTGTGTGTGGCTCAGATGCCTTATGGCTGATTTGGGTGTTGGTCAGTCTTCTGCCACCACCATCTTCAGTGACAGTCAAAGAACATTGGCAGTTGCGAGGAACCCAGTGTTCCATGCTTGCACTAAGCACATTGAGGTGCATTATCATTATGTCAGGGAAAGGTTCTTTGTTGGTGAGATCAGCTTGGCATATGTGCCTATGCAGGAGGACATTGCATGTGAAGAGATGGATAGGTATGTGCTTGAAGATGAAGAGGTGTTGCAAAATCCTTGATCTACACCAGCCAAATGAACTCTAGGAGTATATGGTGGGCCCTTTTAGTTTGCCAATGGATGTATTAGACACCCTATGTACCTTGGAAGATCACCCTCAAAAAGATAGATCAAAACAGATAAGTTGGAGTTAGCTCAGAGGTGAAGAACTTGCTATTTTGGTTCATACACATGTCTAGTGTTTTGCATAATTCTCTGAGCACAGCAGCAATTAGCTTAATTCCTCTTGGGGAACTCTAGATAACTTAAAGAGCTAACTTTCAAGAGTAATCTCATCAAAAATAATGAACCATACACTGAAAATGATGTTTAACAACTGATGATATCATCCCGATTTTCACGGGCTGCTATACTAATGAGACCAGTGAGTAGAAAAATGCACATAACTGCATATTTAAGCATCCAATGATTATGAAAAATTGTATGCTTATACCAGACAGTATGCTGAATCCAACAAGCATTAAATCATTGAATTTGGGTAAGTACACACTGAGAAACAGCTCTACCAAGATCTGCAAAAAGTCAAGTACTTGACAGAGAAGTGAAAATGAACAGACATGGTTGACTTCAACTGAACATAACTGAAGATTGCAACACCCAAATGAAATGCAAATTGGTGAGCATATAGTAGACTTATAGAGCTAACTTTATCAAGTTAAATCACTAAAAATGATGCATCAAGCTCAGAGAAACCATCTCTGCAATCTGACCTAGAAAACTGAGAGATATGGCAGTGAGTAGTACACTTCACAAGAACATGGAAATATGAACTCAAATGATCATGAAAATGAAAGTATATTGATTGTACAATACAATGTACTTACTGATACATATGTGTGCCTTGTAATCACACCTTGATATGGCATAAAGCTCAGCTCTTGGAGGTCTTCACAAGTTACAAGAGGTAGTTCACAAGTGAACTTTACATTGTCTTCATTTTAAGGCTTCTTCTATGACTTTGTGGGACTCAAGCCAATACTTAGGCTTGTCACCCCCTCAAGCCAAGTATGCTTGAGGTCTTCAATCTTCCAAGATTACCTGTAAACCAATCATAGCCTTGAATTTGCAAAGCTTTGTACCATCCAATGCTTTGGTTAGAATATATGCACATTGTTGATGAGTGGACACATATGATATTTGAATCTCTTTGCTTAGAACCTTCTCTCATACATAGTGATAATGAACTTCAATATGTTTAGTCCTTGCATGAAAAATAGGATTAGCAGCCAAATGAATAGAACTCATATTGTCACCATAAATAGTTGGAGTTCCAAACTCCAATCCAAGATCTTTGAATAATGTCTTCATCCACATAACTTCTTGTGTAGCTATGGCAAGACCTCTGTATTCAGCTTCAGTAGAAGAGAGAGCAACTATGGGTTGTTTCTTGGATGACCATGAAATAAGATTTGAACCTGCAAAGGTAAGATAACCTAAAGTGCTCCTTCTATCTTCCTTGGAGCCAGCCCAATTTGCATCAGAAAATAACTTCAACCCTAAATCAGATACATAAGGATAATAAAGTCCTTCATTTATGGTTCCTTTGAGATACTTGAGAATCCTTTTGGCAGCATCCATGTGTGGTTTCCTTGGTGTGTGCATAAATTGACTTAGCACACTCACACTGTAACATATATCTACTCTTGTCAATGTGGCATAGTTGAGACTACCCACTAGACTTTGATATGATGTGATGTCCTCTATGAGTTCATATTCATGTGAGCTCAATTTATGATTGACCTCCATTGGAGTACCTGTTCTTACAATCTTGCATCTTGAATTTTGCCAACATGTCCTTAATGTACTTTCTTTGAGTGAGAAACAAACCATGATCTTTGTAGACAACTTCCAAACCTAGGAAGTAGGTAAGTGAACCCAAATCACTTATCTTGAACTCTTCTCTCATCTGATCTTTGATCTTCTTCATACCATCTGCATCATTTCCTGTCAATAAAATATCATCTACATATACACATAGGTAGATGATCTTAGAATTACTCTTTTTAATAAAGAGTGAAGGATGTGCCTTGCTTGGTTGAAAGTCTTTGTCCTGTAAGAGTGAAACAAGCCTGAAATTCCAAGCTCTTGGAGCTTGCTTGAGACCGTACAATGCTTTGTTAAGTTTACACACATAATCAGGATAAACTTGATTCTCAAAACTAGGTGGTTGTGCCATATATACCTCTTCTGTTATCCAACCATTCAAGAATGCATTCTTTACATCTAGTTGAAGTATCTTCCAAATCTTGCAAGAGGCAATACTAAGCAAAACCCTAATAGTAGGCATCTTTTCCACAGGAGAGAAGGTCTCCTCATAATCAATTCCCTGAGTTTGTGCAAAGCCTTTTGCTACAAGCCTTGCCTTAAAACTATTAATGGAACCATCAGAATTCTTCTTGAGTTTATAGACCCATCTTGAGCCTATTACCTTCATGGATGGTCTTGGGCACCAAATCCCAAGTGTTGTTTTCCTCAAGTGCTTCAATCTCTTCCTTCATTGCATGCTTCCATTCTGTTTTTGCTTTGGCCTCTTCAAATGATGATGGCTCCTCTTGGTTTATGTCCCATGCTATGTAGATAGAATGATTAGTTACTAATGAGGTGTCAAACCCATACCTTTCTGGTTTTTTCTTTTCCCTCATAGATCTTCTTAGGCCATGATGTGATGATTCTACCTCATGTCCAAGTTCCTGCAATTTTTCTTTACCTTTAGACTTCCATGCTTTGATCTTTTCCATCTGAGATTCTTCATCATCATCTGAGGTGTCTTGTTCTTCAATCTTTGGTTGTTCTCTACCAAGCTTTGGAAAATCTTCTTCAAGATCATATGGTAAATTGACCTCCTTGCATGAATCTTCATACCATGAATTGTTTTCATCAAAAACTACACCTCTGCTTACCAAGAATCCTTTGTTGGTAGGGTTGTATAACCTGTAGCCCTTTTGATTGTTGTCATATCCAATAAATACACACCTTTCTGCCTTTGGATCCATCTTGCCTCTAACCTCTGAAGGAACATGAGCAAAAGCAATACATCCAAAAATCTTACAATGATCTAAGCTAGGTCTTCTTCCATTCCAAGCCTCATATGGAGGGGATTTTGAAGGCAACCTGTTAATCAAGTAAGTGGTTGTAGATACAGCCTCAGCCCATAGATAATTAGGCAAATGCTTTTCATTTAACATGGACCTTGCAGCTTCAACAATTGTCCTATTCCTCCTTTCTGCCACTCCATTTTGCTCAGGAGTGTACCTTGTAGTTACCTCTATTTTGATTCCTCTTTCTTGAAGAAAAGAATCAAACTCATGGGAGAAGTATTCTCCCCCTCCATCTGACCTTAGCCTTTTTAATGATTTACCTGTTTGATTCTCCACAAGAGCCAAATATCTTTTGAAACATGAAAAAACTTCATCTTTGTGTTTCATAAAGAATAGGATAGTCCATCTGCTGCAATCATCAATAAAGGAGACATAATACCTTGATCCAGATATTGAAGCTTCCTTGCTAGGTCCCCATACATCTGTATGAACCAACTCCAAGAGATCTCCATGCATATAACCTTTCTTCATGAATGGTAACCTGTGAGACTTTCCAAATTGACATGCACTACACTTATAAATCATATGTTGTTTTGACAAATTAGGGAGTCCAAGTACACTTTGGTCCCTGCAAATTTGCTTTAATGACCTTTCACCAATATGTGCTAACCTTTTGTGCCATACTTCCAATTCTATGAGTGTCTAACTACCATAATTAAAGAGAGCAATGTTTCTAGTGTCTTGTAATTCAAATGTGAACAATCTACCTATCTTTTCACCTTTTGCAATTCTTCTAAATCCTTGACTTGGATCTTCAACAAATGCTCCTGCTTTTGTGAACCTGATTTGCAACCCTTTCTCTACTATCTGCCCAACACTTATCAAATTCTTTGTAATGGTAGGGACATAGAGTACCTTACTGAGTAGGTTGATGTTTCCATCAGGTGCTTTGACATTGCCTATTTTCTCCACAAGATGTCGCCACATTTCCTGCCACATGATTTGAACAACCTGAATCTATGTAGAAAACATGCTCATCAGATTTACCTTGTGGCATAGCCATGTTCATGATCAATAATGAATCCTCTTTGTTTGAGTCTTTTGTGCAGTTACTGAAGTCTCTCCTTCCTTTGTAGCCTCCTTGATAGTTTGAATGATTGTAGTTGTTGTAGTTGCCATGATAGTTGTTGAACCTTCCTCTTGAGTAGCCATAACTTCCTCTATTGTATACTCTTCCTCTTTGATTCCTGGAATTCCTAAAGCAATTTTCAGTTGTATGTGATTAGTTAATCCACAAATAGAACATGAGTTGGAGTCTTGGGATCTCCCCCTGCCTTGTCTACCTCCTCTTCCTCTACCTCTGCCATGTCTTCCTCTACCTGCATAGTTAGCTTGATATGTACCTGCTTCATCATCCACTTTCTTTGCCTTTCCTTTGTTATCTTTGGACTTGCTTTTATCAGTGTATAAAGCTGAAGATTGATTACCTTTAGAGCTTTCTCCATTTTTTATAAGCTTTGCCTCTTGAGTAAGTAGTTGTCCAATGAGTGTATTGAAATCAGGTACATGCATGTCCATGTACAAGTCCATAGCTGTGGTGAATGCTTCCCACTTGTCATCTGCCTTCAAGCCATTGATGACCTGCCTTACAATTTTCTCTTCATCTATTACCTCTCCAATGCTTCCCAACTGATCTGCTATGTCCTTGAGCTTTGTGACAAAATCAGTCACATTTTGTTTGGGAGCCTTCTTGAGACTTGTGAAATCCAGCCATAGTTGATGCTTCCTAGCTTTAGTACTTGAAGAGAAGAAAGCTTCAAGTGCATCCCACACTTCCTGAGATGTCTTACAACTTCTAATGTGAGGCAACAAAAAATCTGAGATAGAGTTGAGGAGATAAGACCTTGCAAGTGCATCCTTGGAGCACCATGCGCTCAATCTTTCTTGCTCTTCTTGTGTTGGTTGACTTTTGTTCCTGAAACTTGGCATAACTTCATGTCTAGCCACATAACCATATAAACTTCTACCTTGGAGATATGCTTCCATCATTAATGACCAATCTGAGTAATTACCTCTATCCAATTTGTCAATTGATGAAGGAAATCCATCTGCCATGTTGTCCAACCTTGCTCTGATACCACTGTGAAGCGATGGATAGGTATGTGCTTGAAGATAAAGAGGTGTTGCAAAATCCTTGATCTACACCAGGAAAATGAACTCTAGGAGTATATGGTGGGCCCTTTTAGCTTGCCAATGGATTTATTAGACACCCTATGTACCTTGGAAGATCACTCTCAAAAAGATAGATCAAAACAGATAAGTTGGAGTTAGCTCAGAGGTGAAGAACTTGCTATTTTGGTTCATACACCTATCCAGTGTTTTGCATAATTCTCTGAGCACAGCAGCAATTAGCTTAATTCCTCTTAGGGAAGTCTAGTTAACTTAAAGAGATAACTTTCAGGAGTAATCTCATAAAAAATAATGAAACATACACTGAGAATGATGTTTAACAACTGATGACATCATCCTGATTTTCACGGGCTGCTATAGTAATGATACCAATGAGTAGAAAAATAAACATAACTCCAGATTTAAGCATGCAATGATTATGAAAATTTGTATGATTCTACAAGACACTATGCTGAATCCATTAAGATTTAAATCATTGAATTTGGGTAAGTACACACTGAGAAACAGCTCTGACAAGATGAGTTAAAAAGTCAAGTACATGAGAGAGAAGTGAAAATGAACAGACAGGGTTGACTTCAACTGACCATAACTGAAGATTGCAACACCCAAATGAAATGAAATTTGGTGAGCATATAGTAGATAGAGCTAACTTTATCAAGTTAAATCACTGAAAATGATGCACCAAGCTCAGAGAAACCATCTCTGCAATCTGACTGAGAAAACTAAGAGATATGGCAGTGAGTAGTACACTTCATAAGAACATGGAAATATGAACTCAAATGATCATGAAAATGAAAGTATATTGATTGTACAATACAATGTACTTACTGATACATATGTGTGCCTTGTAATCACACCTTGATATGGCATAAAGCTCAGCTCTTGGAGGTCTTCACAAGTTACAAGAGGTAGTTCACAAGTGAACTTTACATTGTCTTAATTTTAAGGTTTCTTCTATGACTTTGTGGGACTCAAGCCAATACTTAGGCTTGTCATGGACTTGCTCCAACATTGCAGACTTTTTCATGAAGGCTCTGCCTAGGGAGAAGTTTGAAGCTTTCCGCAAAGCTTTGGGCTTACTTCCTTTTCTGGAGTGATTTCCACATAGCTTGGCACTTCCTTATACATGAGTGCCAGCTACTTGTTCACCGCATCACTCCCAGGGGGGATTTGTTGATATATTTAGGTAGTGATGTGTGTGAACACTCTAGGACCACCGGGGCACTTTTTTCCCTCTTTAAGAGGTTTTTTCCCCCGCCTTGTATATACGCCTATTCCTCTAATGGGATACTTATCTTTGTACATTCTCTAGTAATACATTCAGTATTGTGTGTTGTGCTCCAAGCTTCTTCTTCCTTGTGCTATTTGCGTGCTTCCGCAGATGTCTAACTTCAACAATGACTATTTCCTTTATAGTACTTACAAAAGAATTTTTATTTTTTTAATTTCTTCTCATCTTTGTCTTCCTTCTTCGAATATCTAGCATTTGTAGATTTTTGCTTACGAGTAGATTAGCTCCATTTACCTTTGCCTTTCTGCCTAGCTAGGACAACTTGATTTGCAATAGGCATAATGGACCTATTCTACCTAGATTGATCTTCCTGCAATAGAACAAAGAATAACTCCTCAAATGACAAGGCATTTGTATTGCCTTTCATCATCAAACAAAGAGTAGAAGCAAAAATATGATATGAATCAAAAAGACTATTCAAAATGGTCTACACAAGTGAACTATCTAGTATAACTTGATCAGCATAAATCAATTGTTCCTTCAAGTCTTTTATCTTTGTTAGAAAATTGTCCATAGAATCACCTTCATTCATATGCTCAATCTCCAACTGTTTTTGGAGGTAAGCAACACGAGCCTCATTCCTAGCTTGGTACAATGTGGTAAGTGTATCCCAAGCATCCTTAGTTTTTCTGCAAGAGCGAATATGAGGAATAATAGCACGTTTGACGGAAAAGGCTATAAATGCATGTGCCTGAGCATCTCTGCTATCCCAATGAATTTTCTCTATAGTAGGTGCAGTAGAAACCATAGCACAAATAGGAATCTAAAGAATATCAACATCTTTAATGTCATCTGCATCAGCTTCAACACTTGTATTTGCAGGTGTAATAGGACATTTTTCAACACCCTACATAATGTTCCACAGTCCTTTTGCAACCAATACATGTCGCATCATATAAACCCACAATGGGTAATTCATACCATCCAACTTATCCTCAACAGCCAACATGCAAAATAACATCAGTGCTTTTAGCCATGGCCACTAACCAAAACTACCTTGATGCAGAAAAATAATTGTATCTAAAAAGTTGAATAGAACTACCCTAACAAGTTCTGCTAAATGTGTAGGAGACTTCGAGATACTTATACTCGCAAACCAAAACCTCTGTATGTCTTTGGTACAAAAAGATGAAATAGCCTGCAGAAGTGTTGTGATAGTGCGTTTGAAGGCCAAAATGAGCTCAGATTGTGATTTCGGCATCACAAAGCGAAGCAATTTTGATCTCCTAATCAGCTTGAGTATGCTCATCAAATTTTGTGCGATTCTGAGACTATGGCCGGACGGGTTTCGATGATGCCTTAGATGAAGTGGCAGCCTACTCTAATACTAGTTGTTGGAGTTAGATGTCTACGAAAGCACATGAACAACACAAGAAAGAAGAAGAATCTTGGAGCACAACACACAATACTCAATGTATTACCACTAGAATGTACAAAGATACATAACCCATTGGGGCTATATACAAGCCCGAGGGAAAAACCTCCTAAAAAGGGAAAAAAGTGCCCCGATGTCGGAGCGAAAGCGATGGTTGGTGGATCAGTTCAACCATCGATAATACGGTGCACGTCGGGTGCTTGAAGAAATTTCAAGTAAAGAGCAAACACAGAGAAATAATTAGTAGTTCAATTGAAATCACTTGTTAGAGACCATATTTGTTCTTTTCTTTATATGCCAAAATAGTTCAAACACATTCATCGTCAATCGTATTAGCCTTCAAGACATATTCATTCAAGATAATTGTTTTGAACCGTAGGTTCTTCTCATGCATTCACATACATTTCCAAATTACTATATAAAAAAAGTATATATGAAGGACTTTGAAACGGAGGTCAAATCCTCTACAATTCGTAAACACGAAGTTTCTGTGTATATATAGTCACACCCATTCGTTGTTTAAATAAAACATTCGTATGCATATTTTTCATTAATCAAATTTTCTAAAACGAACTTTAGACAATAGTGCAAAACTCTTGTCATTGAAGCAAGAAAAAGTGAATCGAACCACACTATACGTAGATGATATAATAGTGAACACAAATGGTGAAAAGAATCGTTCAGGTTGCATTAAAATCTCCATGCAATAGTCAGGATCACTTGAAAATATACATCTGTTAGTTCAGCGTAGTCAAGCCTGGAAAGTGACGTCCATTTGTTTTTTCTTATCGTTGGTATTTGCGCTAAAGAATGATTAAATGTTCTCTTTCAATGTGCGTACAAAAATCCGCGGGAAGTCCCGGTTCGCTGGCCTGGTGGTTGGGCCTCTCGCCTCTTGAGGCGGGGGCGAGGGTTCAACCCCTGGCAGCAACATGTAGGGACATATGAATCTCAGAATTGTTGTATGTGGTTGTTGGCCACCGTTTGACCATCCTCGCGATAGTTGTGACCAAATGTAAATAGAGTTCAAGAGACAAAACCAACATAAACCAGATGAATAATAAAAAATACCATCAACGAATTAAGATGAAGTAGCCTTTTCATAATACGGACAAAGTTTCAACCCATTGATGGCTTTATGAAGAAGAGTACCATTTAAAGTGGATAATCAGAAAGTAGCGGGTCCAACCTGATCTACAATACAGTAGGGACCAAACCATCGAAGCTTGGACCTGCCCGCTGAACGATTAGACTTAGCATTATAGAAAAGAACTAATTGTCCTTTGATAAAGACGAGAGTCCAGAGAAATCAATCATGTGTCATAGCTTGCCTCAGTTGCACTTCTTGTAGCATCAAAAAAATCTCAAGACGTTGTTCGTCCAAGGACTACAACACATCCAACCGGAAAGGAAAGGACTCTTTCGGTAATAGCTTATGGTCCAATGCCACCCGTAAACTAGGTATCACCAACTCCATGGGTGCAATTGCCTCTAGACCATATGCCAATTTAAAAGGCATATTTCCTATAGCAACTTTGTAAGGAGTACGGTAAGCTCATAGGAACGAAGGAAGGAATTGATCCCAACGCTCCGGACATTCTAGCACAAGTTTCTTTAGCATGTTAAGAAGGGTTTTATTGGTACTTTCAACGAGTCCATTGGTGCGAGGATAATACGGGGAGCTCAATTTATGGGCAATCTTCAGTGTGCGGGTAAGCACTTGCATTAAGGCATTAACAAAATGTGTACCTTGACCAGAAACAATCTCCAAGGGAAGACCGTAGCGAGGAAAAACATCACTCATCAAACATTTGACTACCACCGATGCAGTTGCGAACCGTAAAGCCTAGGCTTCAGCCCATCGAGTAGCATAGTCAGTACAAGTGAGTATATATCGATGATTAGTAACCATAGAAGGAGGTGTAATGGGACCAATTAAATCCAAGCCCCACTTTTGGAAGGGCTCAAGGGGAGAGACAGGCTCCAGTGGGACATGATGTCATTGTAAAGGTTGCCTCGATTGTTGACAAGCATCACATTGTTTGACATGAGCAGTAATGTCATGGTGCATAGTGGGCCACCATAAGCCACTCTGAAGAAGTTTCTGGTAAGTAAGATCTACCAAAAAATGACCACCGGGAGGAGCAGAATGAGCCATGTCAATAATCAAAGAAACTTCATGTGGAGGAATGCATCATAAAAGCGCACCAGATGGATCCATGTAATACAACTATCCCACAATGATCCGAAATCATTCACTATACATAGCCAGTTTATGGCGAGCATAAGTGGAAGTATTAGTCGGGGAACATCCACTAGTTAGAAAAATCATAAGAGTATCATAGTACGACAGTGCCACAGGGAGCATGTGACAATCATCATGTACTGGATCAGTCGCATAGGTAGTAGGGGTACTATCATCAATATCACCAGGAAGTTCACCGAAATCAAGCCGAGACAAAAAATCAGCAAGAGCATGTGCTGGCCCCAGATGATGTACAACCTTATAATCAAATTCTTGTAGGAATAGCATCCACCTAGCTAATCTGCCCCCTAAATGTTGATGACGGACAAGATAAACCAGTGCTACATGATACACATGAAAGGTAAATGGGCATCCTAGTAAATAGTGTCAGAATTTCTTCACCGAATAAACCAAACCCAGACGTTCGTGCTCAGTTATGAAAGAATTCCATTCAGCAGTGGCTAATCATCGACTAGCATACTAAATAGGGTGGAACCACTTATCCTGTTGTTGCATTAGCACACTACCGATTGCAATGTCAGATGCATCCACAAAAACATGGAATGGAAGCTCCCAGTTCGGTGCTTGCAGAATAGGAGTCTGTGTTAAGAGTGTTTTCAGACGATCAAATGCAATTTGGCACTCCTCCTTCCACGCAAATTGTCAAGGGTTGCTAGTAATCAGTCAATTCAGCGGTATAGCTACATGCACGAGCCACCAAAGATGTCGTCCATGCCAACGTATTTGTCCAAGGAATCACATAACTTCCTTTGGTGTCATAGGGGCAAGTGCATTCAACACTATTGTCACTTTATCGGAGTCTACTTGAATGCCTTGTTGTGAAATGATATGACCAAGCAATTTGCCAGAGGAAATGGAAAAGATCGAATTGTTGGGATTTAAGCACAAATGAAACTCCCTACACTTAGAAAAGCAGCAACGTAGGTGATACAGGTGAGCTGATGCATCACCAGATAACGAAAAATCATCCAAATACACCTGCATAAACGTGGTTAAGTAGCGAGAAAAGATTTCATGCATGCATCATTGAAAGGTACTGGGCGGAGACCAAACCACATCACCGCACCTAATTATAGCCACTATAGCCATCCAAAAAGGAATACATTTCTCATCCAGCAACATCATCTAGCATCATATCCGAAAAGGGAAGTGGAAAGGGATCATGCACTATCGCCGCATTTAACTTTCGATAATCTACACAGATACGCAATTGCTTGTTTTTCTTTGGGACAATGACAATAGGTGAAATCCATTCCCCATGCTCAATGGGGACAATGAAGCCTACTTTCAACAAGTGATCCAATTCAACTTTCACTTGAGCAGCATAGTTGGGATTCATTCAGTAACTGGGTTGTTTAATTGGTCGTGCATCCAGTTTCAGCATCTCACAGTGTTGATAGATGCAAGGGTCCAACCCTTTCATATCACGATAGTCCTATGCGAATACATCTTGAAATTCTTTTAGCAACTGTAGTAAATCGTTTTGAAAAGTTTTCGGTAGCCCAGCCTTAAGCTTGACCTTTCACGGAGTAGCCTCATCTCCCAAATTACAAGTGATTAGTTGATCTTCCGGTACATAAAATTGTCGGGGCATGGATATATCCTCATGTGGCTGGAATAATTGGTGTATATTCGTGGCATTCAAGACTTGATCCGGAGCTGGGACAAGTCCTGCAGTAAGCAGAACTACTGTACAAGTGGTCGGATCACAATTATCTACAATCGCTTGTAAATCGACTATACCCAGGGCTAGCAAATCCTAGTTAGCATTGAGGAAAGCTTCTTCTTCATCATCTGAAAGTCCATCTAGCATGTGCACGTCGGCCATGTAAGGTCGAGCATGAAGGTCGCAAGGCTTCATCTCGTCCAAGGGTACCACATATTTCCGATGATTGCTTTTGAAAATAAGTTCATGTGCAAACCAATCCTGCAACACTTTTTCTTGTTTCAGCCAGGGCCTCCCAAATAGTAAGTTGTAATCCAGACTTGATTCAGGTAATTCCAGAACAACAAAAGTCATTTTGAACACCACTCCCTGAAGAGTAATGGGTATATCATGCACCAAACCCACTCGATGTACCCTAGATTGATCAACCGTTCTCACAAAAAATTGAACAGGTCCAATCTGAGTCCACCCTAACGTTTTACAAAGTGTGGTTGTAGCAATATTCACACCGGAGCCTCCATCAATTAATACTTAAGTAATTTTGTGGTGTTTATACCATACGGTAATTAAAGGAATAGCATGGTCCACTATGGAATCAATTTATGGACTAGTAGTTGTCGTAGCAGGTGTACACGAAGATCCTGGAATGATTTATTGTTGAAATTATTATCGTACGCCTGGCACCAAGGCTAACAGATGCTTTCGATAAAATGTTCCACCCAGAGTCAAGATTCGACGTACCCGGTATCGAGTTCGGTGGAGTCTCCGGTGATACTTTGACCGGATTCATATCTTCGGGTGGTATATTCGGTACTGTTTGCTAGACCACGGGTACCGGATCGAGGAAGACAGTTGGTTCTTGATTGGCCCACATAATAGCTTTGGTAAAAATTCTCTCTTGTTCTCGAATGCGAAGCTCAAAAATCTTAGCAGTCGGTTGGAACTTCTTGTCGGACCATGTCCCGGGTTCTTAGATTTGGTGCAGTACACCTGTTTCAATGGATCCTCGGTCATGCTCTTGGATGACTTTAACCAATCTAGATCTTTAGTGAAACTACCAACTTTATGCTCCAACTACAATGCCATGGCTATTACCGCATCCAAGGTCATACTACCCACAAATTGTATAATCATAACTTGTTGAGCTGAGGGTTTGATCCATTAATAAACCACTGAGTAATCACGTCATCCAATAGGTTAGCATGGACCAGTGGAAGTTGTCGTAGATGAGTAAGATCTCAGCCGCATTTTTCTTTAACCAAAAATGTTGTAAGAAAGCATCCTTAACATCGTCATATTGATCGAAATGATTAATATCATATTCGGTTAACCATCGGACAACCTCATTCACTAGAGTAGATTGGAATACTATAGCCTTATATGCTAGATCTGTTGGATAGTTGAGTACCGCATAATTGATTTCAAAAGTATGCACATGAGCATCATGATCATCAGTGGGAAATCCTCCAAATTTTGTATACATAACTCCAGTAGGTATCGATTGTGGGGATATGATCTGTTGTTGTTGTTGTTGTTGTTGTTGTTGTTGTTGTTGTTGTTGTTGCTATTGTTGTTGTTGTTGCTGGTGATGTTGTCGTTGTTGTTCTTGCTAGTGATGTTGTTGTTGCTGTTGTGAACCACTCATATTGTTTAAATCAGGAGGAAGTATCACTGGAGAGTGATTTGAGCACGTTGATCCTAATTGCTACTATGTCATCTCATCACCTTGCAAATTCTCTGGTAATCTGATATCGTTAAGTCGATCACACATGCCTACACTCAACTTCCATTCCTCGTAGTTGGATTCTAAAGTAAAATTTTCGCCAGATCTTTCATCCAACAATACACTAGTTTCTTTGAAATCAAAACCCCGAGTAGAGGTGTCACCAAAATTCAACAAGCGAGCCCCAAATTTTCCAAACTACCACCAAAATTCAACAAACGGCTACCAAAATTCTCCAAACTGTCACTAAAATTCAACAAACTGCTACCAGAATTCTCCAAACTGTCACCGGAGTTCAATAAATTGCTACGGGGACCAGCGATTACTTCCCAAATGTACTTTCCATGGATGAGGTTGGTTGCACTTCTGGTATACCCTGTAGTCCTTGCATAAGAAAATATTGAGGTGGCGCTCCACTAGCCCATATCTCTCGCTTTCCCTCCGACAATTTTCCGTCACCACTACCACCAGAGACATTCCCAACGCGCTAGGAACTTTCCAAGGATGCTGATCCCTTCTGTACTTTGGGTAAGATTCTCCGGAACGTGTTACAAGCATATATCATAGGATCAGTGTTGCATACGCAACGCGTTGCGAACCTTCGCAACGTACGCAACGCAACGCCGCGTTGCGTATATTTTAAAAAAAAAGGGCCCTTCCAGCGGGTCGAAAACGGCCCGCTGGAGGGCCCTTTGTCATTTCATTCCAGTGACCAGTCTTCCAGAGCAGTGAGCACAGCGCGGGCAGAGACAAGTCGAGAGAGAGAGAGAGAGAGAGAGAGAGAGAGAGAGAGAGAGAGAGAGAGAAAGAGAGAGAGAGAGAGAGAGAGAGAGAGTTTACAGCAGTCAAGAACTTTCAACCATCATGCCTAGAGCTAAACAAGGTTGTTGGCAATATGTCACGAGCCAAGGAAAGTTTGGAACAGGAGGTAGTGAGAGATGGACCTGCAATTTGTGTGGGTACAAAGGGACAGGAGGGGCAGATAGAATAAAAGCACATTTAGCACGTTTTGGAGGTATAGGAGTTGGTCCTTGCTCTAAACCAATGCCAGAGAAGATGAAAGAAGAGCTTTTGGAATGGGTTGCAGCACGGGAAATGAGAAGAGGGGTTAGAGCATCAACAGAAACACTTAGTAGTGCACAGAGCTCTATTCCTCCAGGACATTCATCCCATGCATCTCAAGGGGAGTTTCCTTCAGCCCCTCTTGTTGAGGACTTGGAGACAGAGGAGGTAGCACATGCATCAAGGCAGCAGCAAAAGAGACCACGGGAGAGTCAGAGCATTGCTACAGGTCGTGGCAGCCTACATGCATCATCCATACGGGCTAGTTTGCAAAAGCAAGGGAAGCAGGAGGCCACCCAAGGTATTATGAGGCTCTTCATTAAATGTGGTTTAAGTTTTAATGTGGTGCGCACTCCCGCATGGAAAGAGGCCATGAAAATGGTGAGTAGGCTTGGGATTGAGTGGGAAGGGCCTTCTTATGAAGAGCTAAGAGGAAGTGAGCTGAGAAGAACAAAAGAAATTGTGCAAAAGCAATTGGAGCCTATGGCGGATACCTGGAAGAAATATGGCTGCACTTTGATGTGTGATGGATGGACAGACATTAGGAAAAGAAATGTATATAATATACTTGTTCATTGTTGCAAAGGTACCATGTTCCTACGTGCCATTGATGCATCTACTCCAGGCCTATCCATCACAGGGGAGTACATTTTTGGACATATCAGACAGGCAGTCTTGGAGATTGGAGTGCAGAATGTTGTCCAAGTCATAACGGACAACGGAAGTAATTGTGTTTCCATGGGGCGGATGTTAGAGAAGGAGTTCCCATCCATTGTATGGACTCCATGTGCAGCTCATAGCATAGACTTATTGATTGAGGATGTTGGGAAGGTCCCTTGGATACATGATATTTTTTCCACATGTCAGAGAGTGGTCACCTTGTTCACGAAGAGGCCAAAGTTGCTTTCCATTTTCAGATCATACAGTGATTTGGAGCTTCTTAGGCCAGCAAAGACTAGATTTGCTTATATGTGCATTGTGATGGAGAGATTGCTTCGAGTGAGGCAATCACTTATGCAGACAGTTGTTTCTCAGGAGTGGCTTGCATGGAGTGGCCATACATGCAGTAAAGCAGAGTCAGTACGCATTACATGTTTGAGTGACAGTTTTTGGAGAGAGGTAGAGGCTTTGGTGGGAGTGATGCAGCCTCTATACTCCATGCTACGCATTGTTGACATGGAGGGGAGTACTATAGGCCTCGTTTACGAGTATATGGACCGTGTTGGGGAGTCCCTTGGTCGATGCACTTCTATTTCTTCAGACAGGTATGCCATATGCATTTTGATAATGTTACATTCAAATTTTATTATTCTTATTTATATTACCAATCATCAATGACATGTCACCTGCATTCACATTGATTCTTGATTCTTGACTCTTGGATAAATAGGCTTGATGAGATTAGATCTATATGGAGGGATCGATGGGGTTGGTTCCATCGTCCGATTCATGGTATGGCTCACATTCTACACCCATTATGGAGAACTGAGAGGCAGATGTTGGATCATGAGCTTGACAGTGCATGGACTTCATACATATGTAGATTATATCCTGATGATATTGATATGCGCTTGACACTTGAGGATCAGCTCCTACTATTCCGGAACTATGGGGGTAGTTTTGGGAAAGATACCGCCATGCTCCGGTCTAGTCAGTTGTCACCTGTGTCTTGGTGGGAGAAATATGGCCTATCTGCACCTGAGTTGGTAAGTAGTAAGTACAAACTTCTAAGTTTCATTTAAATTTTAATTCATAATTTTGAACTCATAATTCAAGCAAATAATGCATACTTTTTATGGAACATGCAGAGATCAGTTGCCATCCGCGTTCTTTCACAGGACTGTAGCGCTAGTCCATGTGAAAGAAATTGGAGCACTTGGGCCCTCTTCCACACAAAGAAGAGGAATCGCTTATCTACTGCACAGTTGGAGCGGCTAGTATATTGCCACTGCAACTTGCGCCTTTTGGAGAGCGGAGGTCATACAGCAGATGTGCGACAGGTCAACATTGACCACATTGACATAGAGAAGGTCCATGAGATGCCTACTATACCTTCAGAGGAGTTGGACCTTTACAGCATGTTATATCAGGAGTTGACCGAGCCACAGCATCAGACTCGCTCCCAGAGACGTACTCGATCCCGAGCCGTAGCATTTGCAGGGGCCTCTACTAGTTCCGCTCCACATGGTAGAGAGGATGAGGATGAGGATGAGGATGAGGATGAGCCTGATGAGGATGAGTTTTCATCAGATACTGAGTCAGATTCTGATGATTGACTCTTGGACTGACTTATATTTGTATATTTATTTGGACATGTCACATGAGTCATGACTCATGACTGATGAGTCATTGATCAGTCATCAGTGGTTATGGACATTGGATATGTATTTATGACATCAGACATTTAGATGATAGTATGATTGTCTTGACTCTTGACTTTTATTTTGACTCTTTGAGATGACTCATGTACCTAGATTTTGCATTATAATTGATTATTGTATTTTGTGGCATGTGCTCATTGCTCACTTCCAAGTTCCATCTCCATTCTTGTCACTTGAGTATTTGAGTTTTAAGGGTGATTTGTGAATTTATTGAGTATTCCTATGAAGTTTGAAATGTGATCTATATTAAAAGTTAATGTGCATTCACATTGTGATCAAATTTCTAAGTTGAAATGCAGGTCAGGTGTCGACGTCAAATGATCTATATATGAAATGTTTAAACGTTGATATATAATGCTTATGTGTGTTTTTGCATATATTAAAGCATTTATAAGAGGATTTATACAGTTAGGGTATTGAAAATCTAAAAAAATAATAAAAATTTGATTAAAAAAATTGAATTATAGGCAACTTTATCGCAACTTTAGGTTCGCAACTTCATCACGTTGCTAACGCGTTGCTAACGCGTTGCCTACGACGTTGCCATCCCGTTGCTAACCCCACTGCATAGGATTCTTTCTCAAACCCTAATCTGCTCGCAGGCTAGCTACTCCATGCCCCATGGCCGGTGCCAGTGCTAATTTGTTATCTTGTTAGGATAGTTATAACTTACATTCCAACTATGCATGGGTTCTTGGGATGGTCAGGGGTCTGTAATACAGAGGCCCTATATATATTTTCCCATTCATTTCACTACTGTAGTAGTCTCTTCATTATTTTTCTGACAATTTCGACAAGCTTAACTACTAATCTCCAGTGCATAACAATGTATAACAATCACCACACCCGAATACGCAGAGACTTAATACCTGCTAACTTATCATCACCATTATACTTGCAATTCATCAATGACTCAACGAGCATTAACACAGTACCACGGTTATTTAATACCGAACAACGATAAAATAGACGATACAACAATGTAGATAACTGCATCGGAATCAACCTTCAGACACATCACCCAGACACACAGTCCAGCGACGCCCGTGTCGCTCTCTTCCAATCACCTCTTCTATTATCAAGAAAGGGTTACAACGATTGCGCGACATCCTTTTGATGCGCATCTGTTCCTAATTACATTTTCTACTAAATAGAATGATATTCCTTTCTGGCGCCCTAACAATTCTTCAGGAACGTGAGATTCATTCTAGGGAATCAAATATCCTAAGCAAATGATTCATCTTAGAATCTTTTGCAATGTTGGAAGGATATTTGAAATTCTTTCAAACAATATCCAGAAACTTTACTAAATCTGTTGTGTTCATTTCTTGAGTATCAAACTAGAGAATAAATATCATCTTTTGGACATGGTGTCCCATTCCACTATGAAAGCTTTTCCTAAACTTTCATTTATGTGATATTGATTCGTGTTCTTGAGTTTGATATAATATTTATTATTATTGGTCAATCTTTAGATATTACTAGAGTTACTTTAAACATATTTTGACAAACAAGATTATGTTTAAAGTCCAAGCATCTATTGACGATTGATCCAATAGTTATGCTACTATGAACACATAAATTTGAACTTTATAGCTTGTTTAGGAAAAGTTCATGGATTGGAGATCCATATCTTGAAACTTTATTTCCTAAATGAAAAGTTCACCATTCAATTCATTCCTTTAGGAATTTGCTCATTTCCTAAAGATCGATTGAAAAGTTTTCCTCTTGAAGCTTCACTTCATTTAAATGAAACCAAAAATTAATTCTCTAAAAGATTTCTTCCAAGTTTCCATGATTGCTTAGCAAGTTGCATCATTACCACATTTGCAATCATGAATCCTAACATCCTCCTATTGAACATAAAAGTTCATTTGATGCTAAGGTTCAATCTTTGATTTCCATCACTCCTTGGGATGAAATCAAATGAAAACTTAAAAAAGTTTCATAATTCTTCTTGGCACTTTGCTACTTATGGAATATATCGACTATCTTTTGAGCTTTCAACGTTCAAATAGTGTAAGTTCCATTTAGCTTTATTTGATTTTGATCACATCTTTGGATAAAATCAAATAAAATTATTCATTAGAAAGTGCTCAAGTATCTAAGGAAACTCTTTTCATTCTACTTGGATGTAATATTTCTTAAATCCAAGCTAACGAATACATCTAGGCTTGTCGTTAGGATTCTCTAAGTTTTCTCTTAAACTTAGAGTCATCATGGAAACATTCAAGCAACTCTATTTTCTTGCCATTCCAATGATCAAGAAAATTAAACACTTGACTTTCAAAGGGCCTACTTTTCCTAATCAAGAATCCTAATTTGTGATACCTAAGTATCACATTTAGGAAAAAACAAACTAGCTACTTGAGTTACATGGTAGCGAGGATCCTTACAACTACTTAGTTTGTTATTTTTCCTAGCTATCTAAGTCGAATTAGAAAAAGGAGGTAGCAAAAGTATAACTATTCAACTACTTAACAAACAATCATGCATATGCAAATGCCTGTTTTTGCATGCAAATGCATGTGAGTGCATGCACCTGTTGACATACTCCTTTCATGCACCAAACTTAAATCAAGCAGTTCTTGAGCTTGAAAATGCATGTTTCCAATCATCCATGTAGAAACATTCTACTTGCTAGCTTTTTTAAAAAGATATAACCATTCATATGCATAAACTTCAGCATTAACTATCTTTTTCAAGCAAGAAGAAAACGTGTTTTGTGCATGAAAACTGTCTTTGAAAAGAAGAAATGCACCAATATTCTTTCATAGATGCATGTCTATGCTTGATGAGTGTTTCGATTCTTTGATGCTCTCTTATTTTGCTTTCATTAGATTACATACAATGCTTTCAAAATTGAAGATTCCTTCCCTACTTCAATTATATTGGCAATGCATTCTATATGATAGCATAGAGCAAAGAAAATATCAAAATGAAGACATCAACTTGTAAAGTACTTATCTCCCCATCAAACTACGTCCTTCCCTTGATTCATGAGAAGAGCCACATAATCCTCTTTGAAGACCTTTGCTTCTATAGATTGGCAAATTCAAATGCCCTTCACTTGATGGAGTGGAAAAGTCACTTCCTTTGAACTTGATGAAAAAAATGAAGTTCACTTGTTGTCTTCCTCGCATGTATGCTTGAGATGGATCATAGACATCAAACTAAACCCTTGAGTTTGAAGTCCAAAGGAAGGTGCAAAGTTGGTTCCACTATCAAGGCTATGGTGCTTTAGTGGGCCAAGCACACAATATTCTTTACGAAAAGATGAAAGAATAGTTCCCTCTGTGCTTAACCTGCACCTCCCATTGCAACCATTGGAGTTTCATTCCCACTGGCCATAATGGGATTAAAGGTTTGAGTTGAGAAACTTTGATAGGTGGAGTTCACCTCATATGGGAGATCTGAATTCAATCCTTCTGTCTGCAACAGCCTTACACTAAGGTAAGCCATCACAAGATTGTCAATGATGTGACACCTTTTCCTTCTATAGTGTTGCATAAAAAGCCTTCATTATTATGCGGTAAGAAACATGCAAGTGCCTTGCTGTGGTCGATATAGGTAACGCGTTTGCACTTTAAGAACTCACTCCTGCTACCACCCCCATGGATGTTGTCTTTTGCTTCTGTGTGGCACCATGCATAAAAAGCGTTATGAATAAAAACTGAAGAATAAAGTTATCACTACTCTGATCTCATGGATATAGGAGACTTGACTTCTGCTTGACGTCACAAAAGCAATCACACTATTCATTTCTCTGTTTTCATAGCTATGATAAAAAATTATATTGTTTTCAATTGATGCAACTCCCACATGGGCCCTAAGATGAATAGATAGTATGGCATGAAGGTTGACCCCTTTTGAGACTAGAAGCATGCAAAGTTAGAATTCAAACATGCATCATGAACTGAAGATGTATTCAGCCTAAGCAACAAAGTTTCTCAATTTTAATTATGTGTATCATATGAATTTTACAACGAAATCTTATTTGTGACTGATATGAGAAATTTGGAGCTAAAGACTATGGTTTTGATCCTATAATCATTCAAAAGGAGTGTTATGGGATATCCATTTGTAAAGGGAGCACTAGATTATGCCCTTTGACTAGACCAGAAAAGATTTCATAATTATACTTTTGATTACAAGACCACCCATGTACGGAAAATAATACAAGAATATATAACAGATACAAGAATGTTGGAGTTAGATGTCTGCAAAAGCACGCGAACAGCACAAGGAAGAAGAAGAAGCTTGGAACACAACACACAATGCTGAATGTATTACCACTAGAATGTAAAAAGATAAGTATCACATTAGAGCAATAGGTGTATATACAAGCCGCGGGCAAAAACCTCCTAAAGATGGAGAAAAGTGCCTCGATATATGGTCGAGTAATGCATAAGTAAATCAAGCATCCAACATCCTGCCGATAGAGAACATCATCAAATGCATCTCCAACATCATGAAGACTCAAACGCAAACCTGTCTCCATAGAAGTGGCAATAGGCTTATAGTCTTCAAGGCCAAAATGCTGCAATAATATGTCAATATATTTCATTTGACACAAAGCCATTCCACCATCAACTTGCATAAACTCAATGCCCAAATAGTGATGCAAATGCCCCAAATCAGATATCTCAAATGAGGCCTACAAATCAGCCTTAAAATCAACAATATGTGTGTCATGAGGAACAATGAGCAGCATGTCATCAACATACACCACAATGATCAAAAGCACATCATTAGCATGCTTAACATATAAGGTGCTTTCAGTTGGACTGTTCTCAAAACCATGTGCAATGAGATAGGCATGTATCTTTTCAAACCAAGCACATGGTGCTTGCTTTAAACCATATAATGCCTTCTTTAACCTACACACCTGGTTTTCATGCCCTTTCTACACAAAGCCACGGGGCTAAAAAACATACAATTCTTCATGCAAGTCACCATTTAGAAATGTTGTTTTAATGTCCAACTGATGTACATTCCAACCATGATGAGTTGCAAGTGCACAAATGCTACAGACAGTAGTCATTTGGCAAGTATGAGCAAAGGTTTCATAAAAATCAATGCCTCTTTCCTACATATAACCCATTGCAACTAGCCTAGTTTTATATCTGTCGATTGTTCCATCAAGTTTATGCTTTAGCTTGTATACCCACTTAGTGCCAATGGCCTTCTTTCTAGGAGGCAAGTCACATAAAGACGAGGTACCACTTTTCATGATAACATCATATTCAGATTGCATTGTAGCCATCCAATGTTCAGAATTTTGTGCTTCATCAAACAAAACAGGTTCAATCTCATCACGAAGTCTACAGGGAGCCATAGCATAGCAATCTGATGCAAAAGAGGCACTATTATAGCCTGATCGAGTACGATATGGTAGAGGTGCATCTAATTTGTTGTGACGCAAGGTCCACACCAGCCATTTTGGCATAGTTTTTGCCTGCTCAATATCAGCTCTCTCATCAACAAGTGCATCATGTAAATTTGCATCAGAAATGGAATGATCTGCATCATCACATGAAACTTGCAAAGGCTTAGAAGTTGCCTCATTAGGACCATCACTAGACTGTCCACCTCTAAAAAGAGGCAGCAAAGTATCATACATGTCTTTGGAGATAACAAATGTCTACTTAGTACATGAAAGCAATGGTTGAATAGCATCTTCCACAAAAACAACATCATGTCTAACCAGAATGCGTTTAGCCCGTGGATGATACAGATGATAGCCTTTACTTTCAGAATTGTACCCAAAAAAATTGCATTTTACTACTTTATCATCCAATTTTTTGGGATGTTGTTCATGCACTAATGCATATGCTAGACAATGAAAAACATGCAGATGAGCAACAGATGGCTTGCAACCATGCCAAGCCTCATATGAAGTGATAGACTGTAGTGCTTTAGTGGGACACCTGTTTAGGACATATGTTGCACACATAACGACCTCAAGCCAGAAACTATGTGGTAAAGCCTAACTCTTGACCATACACCTTGCCATCTCCATGAGTGACGTGTTCTTTTATTCAGCAACTCCATTTTGTTGGGGTGTATACGGCACTATACACTGATGTTTTATCCCACGTTCAGCTAGAAATGCATTAAAGTCTGAAGACATATATTCCCCCCTTGATCAAAATGGAGGGTGCCAATTTTACATGTTGATAGATTTTTAGCCAAAATTAGAAACTTTTTGAAGCACATAAACATTTCGGACTTTCCCTTCAATGGATATACCCATGCATGCCTGAAAAAATCATCGATGAAAGTCAAAAAGTAAAGATAGTTCCCAAAAGAAGGTGTCTGCATAGGATCAAAGACATCACTATGTACAAGTTGCAATGTCTCAGTAGCCCGAACTGAACCATCTTTTGGAGAGGAAGAACGCTGCATTTTGCCCAAAATACAGCCTTCATGTACATGTTTATTGGGTGCCTCAAGTTTGGGCAAAGAGGACACCATTTCAAATTTCTGGCGGTGTAGCAAACTAGCAAAATTTAGATGACCAAAGTGTGCATGCCAAAGCTTTGCATCTGACATAGCCTGAGAATCATGTACTACACATGCCAAATCATTTACAGATCTTTCATAGTATATGAGCTTATACAGCCCATGACATAAAATGCCAGAAGCAATAGTGACATCGCCATTTGACAGATCATGAACTGTACATCTGTCATTAAAAATTTTCACAACCAAGCCAATATTGGCTGATGCAGAAAATGATAATAGATTTTTCTTGATCCCTTGCACAAACAAATCATCTGACAAAGTGAAAGAACTACCATCAGCAGTAGTCAAAATGATCTTACCAACTCCCATAACAGGATAGGAGGAGTTGTTGGTGCATGAAACAATATTCCCTATAGGGGCAAGCTTGATTGAAGAGAAGATACTGCACTACGAGGTAATATGTTTGGTCCCCCCACTATCAAAGTACCAAACATCTGAGTCTACTACAGACATGCACTGCTCATGAGAACATGGGTCAAAACTTTCAAACACTAAGTAAACGCCCATTCTTCTTCCTGCACAAGATTAGCAGACTCTGTTTTTGGTGTAGAGGCCTCTGCAACAACCATTCCGTCTTCTTTCTTCTTTGCCTCTTTAGCAACCAGTTTTGGACAGTTCTTGATGACATGATCGTTTGCTTTACCGTATTTGCAAAACAATTTTTGCTTTTTTTATTTCTTCTCGTCTTTGTCTTCCTTCTTCGAATTTGCAACAGTTGCAGATTTCTGCTTACTAATAGAAGGGCTGCATTTACCTTTGCCCTTCTGACTAGCCAGGAAAGCTTGATCTGCAACATGCATAATAGACCTTTTCTGCCTAGACTGGTCTTCCTGCAACAGAATAGAGACTAACTCCTCAAATGACAAGGCATTTGGATTGTCTTTCATCATCAAATGAAGAGTAGAAGCAAAACTCTAATATGATTCAAGAAGACCATTCAGAACGGTCTGCACAAGTGAGCTATCTTGTATAACTTCATCAGTAGAAATCAATTGTTCTTTCAAATCCTTCATCTTTGTGAAAAAATTGTCCATAGAATCACCTTCATTCATGTTCTCACTCTCCAATTGTTTTCGGAGGTAAGCAATATGAGCCCCATTTCCTCGGTACAATGTGGTAAGTGTATCCCAAGCATCCTTAGTTGTTCTGCGAGAGCAAGTGTGAGGAATGAGGGCACGTTTAATAGAAAAAGCTATCAATGCATGTGCCCGAGCATCTCTGCCATCCCAAAGAATTTGCTCTGCAGTAGGTGCAGTAGAAACAGTAGCAGGAACAGGAATCTGTAGAATATCATCATCTTCGACACCATCTTCATCAGCTCCAACACCTGTATTTGTAGTACCTGTATTCGCAGGTGTAACAGGATGTCTTTCAACACCCTACACAATATTCCATAGTCCTCTTACGACCAATACATGATGCATCATATAAGCCCATAATGGGTAGTTGGTACCATCCAACTTATTCTTTCATCCATGGCTGGTGATTAAAATACCTTGATGCGGAAAATTAACTGTATCTCAAAAAGTTGAATAGAACTACCAAGACAAATTTTGGTAAACGTGTAGTAGACTTTGAGTATATACCTTTGGCACAAAAAGATGAAATTGCCTTCATAAGTGTTGTGATAGTGCATTTGGAGGCCAAAACGAGCTCAAAACATGATTTCGGCACCAAAGAGTGAAGCAGTTTTTATCTCTGAAACACCCTGAGTATGCTTACCTAATTTTATGCGATTCTAAGACTACAACCGAAGAGGTGTAGACAATGCCCTAGATGAAGCGGCGACCTGCTCAGATACCAATTGTTGGAGTTAGACATCTATAGAAGCACGCAAACAACACAAGGAAGAAGAATAGGCTTGGAGCACAACACACATTGCTGAATGTATTACCACTAGAATGTACAAAGATAACTAGCCGATTAGGGCAATAAGCGTATATACAAGTCGGGGGGGGGGGACCTCCTAAAGAGGGAAAAAAGTGCCCCGGTGGTCCTAGAGTGTTCACACTTATCACTACTTAAATATATCAACAAATGAGTCCTGGAACCCAAGATTGATAGGTATGGATAATTGGACTAGACAGAGTACAAGAGATCCCACAACCCGGGATCATAGGTAGGAAACATGATATCTGAATTACGAGATTGGATACAAGAAATGACTCGACATGATCTTGTACTACAAGATTACAATAGAACAAGGTAGGATGTCTAGGATACTAGACTAGACAAGACTAGAATAAAAAATAAAATTAGAACTCGAATAGGAACTTTGAGAGTATTTTGGTGATCATGACTCCTTGAGCTTCCAAGAGTGGCATTCGCAAGACTAAGTATATGTGTGGCCAAACCGTCCTTATATAGTTTTTTCAAGGGTGGTTCAAGGTCAGTTACGAGTTGATGATGTCATTGATGATGTCATTGATGATATCATTAACTCAAAACAAGACTCTTGAGTGTCAAAATTCAACAAATAGACAATCAATCTTGGGGTTTTGGCATGTTTTGGATGTGATCGAAGCATTAGATTCTCCAAATTTTAAACCAATCATGAGATATGGAAATTTTCATAGAATCTAAAGTTCAAGATGGTTTCCTTTGTGTTCGTGACATCACCTCACCCTTAAGCAATGAGTTCCACCAGGAGCGGTTATGTGACTCTGAGATCTTATAGAATGTGAATATTCATAGCTCTTTGTCTTTGTAGAGTTCTTTATATGTGGTACTAGAAGATGATGATGATGGATATCCATGATGAAACTAGAAAGGGTTTGTAGTATATTTAGGTACAAAATCAAGGGCATGATTCTCATGATGGGAAGTACTCCTCTTTTGATTATGATGATGATCCTTGTGATGTGAGATGGTGATTATAGAAGTCTTGATTCCAACTTGATTCTTCTTCTTAGGACATTTGGATACCATATGATCATGATCTCCACACTAAAAACATAATCCATTTTTTGTGTAAGTCACTTGACTCTGATGTTATCCAACTGCATGGGTTTTGGTTCAGATTCTTCCAACACATGTTGTTGAGGGACTGAAATAAATTTTTATTCTTGATCTAGAGTAGAAATCTTCTTCTCTTGCTTTCTCTCGAATAACCTATTATCACACTTGATTGTGTGATTCATGAATTCATTCAAAGTATTTACCTTGGGCATGGTTAACATGAGGTCCTTCACATCATCACATAGGCCCCATCAAAATTGGTTACTAAAATAATCTTCATGCCATGTGAGATCACAAATGATTTGTCTAAATTCTGATGCATAGATAGAGCAATTCTAGTTCCTTGATGTAGATTCCTTAGCTTTGTCTCAGCAACACGTGAACAATTGGTATCTCCAAAAGAGGACATCAATTCTCAAACAAAGGCCTTGAAATCATACATATCCATGTCCTTCTCCAAGATAGGTGCAAACCATGAAAGAGCAGGACCACATAGCAGAGTTCCTATGAGTCCCACTTGAGAAGCATCATTTGGGTAATTGTAGGGTTGCATTCTTATGAAGACCTTAACTTGGTGAAGAAATCCTCTAAACTTTGATCTTTTCCCATCAAATTTCTCAGGCATGCTCACCTTTGGGGTTTTCTTTATATTGTTTGCCATGGGGTTACTTGAAGAAGATTGATTTACTATGATCTATAGCTCTTGGATTTGCCTTTGAAGTTCTGTGATTACATCTTGAATATTCTAGTAATGAATCATTTCGTGGTTTTCTCGTATCTCTTGAACTTGTTGTTGATGAATTTAAGTGCAGAGAAAAATTATTCACGAATAATCTCCATGGTGCTTGGTCCTGATGATGATAGGCTTGCCAAAATGTCCAGGGAGCACTAGATTGTGCCTTTTGACTAGACTAGACAAGATTTCATAATTCTACTTTCGATTACAAGATCACCCACATAGGAAAAATAATACAAGAATATGTAAGAGATACAAGAAATCCCAAAACCCGAGATTGATAGGTATGGATAGGTGGACTAGAAAAAATAAATTAGATCCCACAACCTGGGACTTTAGGTATGAAACACAATATCTTAATTACAAGACTGGATATAAGAAATAACTCAACATGATCTCATACTTTGAGATTATAATAGGACAACTTGAACTTGGATAGTACTTACTTGGTGATCATGAATCCTTGAGCTCCCAAGACTGGCTTTGGCAAGACTAAGTATATGTGTGGCCAACCCCTCCTTATATAGGTTTTTCAAGGGTGGTTACAGTTTGATGATGTCATCAACTCAAAACAAGACCTCTAGGTGTCAAAATTCAAAAAATAGATAGTTGATCTTAGGGTTTTGGCATGTTTCGGACATGATGGAAGCATTAGATTCTCCAAATTTCAAACCAATCATGAAATATAGAAACTCTAATAGAATTTAAGGTTCAAGATGGTTTCCTTTGTTTCCATGACACCATTAGCCTTCATGGTCACATATGCATGATTTCTTTCTCCTTTCTACTTCGAGAGCAACTTGAATACGAGGTCTTTGCATGTCTTCTTACCTAAGAGAATATATATGTTCTTGAACCATATACTCTTGCCAAGCAATTTCAAACATGAATTTGATGTTTTTTCAAACATTTAAGAAGGTAAGAAGCATGTATTCTTAAGACAAGATGCCAAGGAAGAGAAGGTTGGTCATTCTACAGAAGCTACCTGGAGGATGGCTCTTCTAACAGGACAATGGAAGCATGTACCTATGATCTAGAACTAATTATTTTCCAAGTTGATGTTTGACTCAATACTTCTTTACCTTTGCTTTCATATATTTATGTATAGAACATAATTAAAATGTAGCATAAGAATTCAATTTTGAAGATTTAAGAGCTAATGAAAGCTCTAGGGAAAAACATGAATGTATTGAAAGCATATCAAACTTTAAGCATACTTGCATGCAGTCATAAGTTAGTTTCTACTTCATGCATGAAAAAAGGTTGTTTGTGCTTTTTTGTCTTTCTAAAAGAACGTTTTGACATACATATTAAATTGAAGGATTACATTTATACACACTCAAAGATTCTCTTCTCTTAGACAAAGGTTCTAGATGCGCAAAACCATGTGCATAACCATCTTGTTACACAAAGGGAAGCACGTGTAGTGTGTTTGTGCACAACATAGGTGCATGAAGTACATGCATGCAAGCATATGCAATTACATGCAAGCAAGCACATGCATTTGCATGAGTTACAATCATATTTGTCCTTTTTTCATACACTATGCATGCATTCATGTAAACAAGTTTTTCATGCAAAGATAGATGTATGGTATTGAAAATAAAATTGAACTAGCTCCTTAGTCCAATCCCAAGCTTTGGAAAGTGTCGAAGAAGTTGCTCTCTCCCAAGAGCCTTGGTGAAGATGTCTACTCCATTTTCTTCAGTAGGACAATAGCTTATCTCCACAAACCCCTTCCTCAATCAACTCATGCACATAGTGATGTTGGATTTCTATGTGCTTGGTACGTGCATTGAAAACGGGATTTTTGGCAATGGCCATGCAACTTTGGTTGTCACACTTCAACTCTGTAGCCTCTTGTCCTTTTATTCCTATGTGCCATAGGATCCTCCTCAACCATACTGCTTCACATGCCGCAACGCATGTAGCTTTGCACTCAGCTTCAGTAGAAGAGAATGCTACAGTCAGTTGCTTCTTACTAATCCAAGAGAAAATCCCTGATCCTAAAGAAAACCAATATCCAGAAACTGATTTTCTGGTATCAATATCTCCTGCCCAATCTGAGTCACAATATCTGATTAGAAATGATCCTTCTTCATAAAGAATACCATAATTAGTGGTTCCTTTCACATACCTGAGTATCTGCATGCTTGCCTTCCAATGAGTTTGGCAAGGCTTATTAGAGAACCTTCTTACTACTCCAACAACATAAGAGATGTTTGGTGTGCTATTGCACAAGTAGATGAGACTTCCAACTAATTTCCTGTATCTTCCAATATCCACTAGAGGTGAAGTATCTTCAATAGATAATTTTGTGTTGACCTCCATAGGTGTAGAAATATCCTTGCAATCCTCCATGTCGAATGCCTTCAATATCTACCTTGCATACTTTTGTTGAGAGATGAAAATCTTCCTTGATCCCTACTAAACTTCAAGACCTAAGCAATAATGCATTAAGCCCAAGTCTATCATTTCAAATTTTGAACTCAGGGCATCTTTTGTTTGTTGAAGAAGAGCATCATCATATCCTATAATCACAAGGTCAGCTGCATAGAGTACAAGCACAATTGTCTTCCCTCCTCTCTTTAGAACATACAAGTTAGCATCAAATACACATCTTTTGAAACCTAGGTCCAAGAGATACTTATCTATCCGTTGATACCATGCTCTAGGGGCTTGTTTTAGCCCATATAATGCCTCCTTCAGCTTACATACCTTGTTCTTTGAATGGGGAGCCTCAAACCCTGGTGGGTGAGACACATATACCTCCTCCTTGAGGTCTCCATTCAGGAATGCTGATTTGCCATCCATGTGATAGACTCGCCAACGCTTATGTGCAGCCACAGCTAGTACTACTTGTCTTGGACACAAAGGAAACCATCTTGAACCTTAGATTCCATGAGAAATTTCTATATCTCATGTTTGGTTAAGATTTTGGACAAACCAATGTTTACATTGCGTTCGGAGTGCGCCAAAACCCTAAGATCGACTGTTTACTTTCTCGATTCTGATATTCAAAGGTCCCTTTTTGGATTGATGACATCATGATGACATCATCATTTCGTAACCGCCATAGATCACCACCTTTGAAAACCTATAAAAGGAGGGCTTTACCACATTCATTCTCAGTCTTGCCAATACCAGTCTTGGGAGCTCAAGGAGTCGTGACCACCAACTAAGTACTCTCCAAGTTCCGGTTCTAGTTATTGTCTTGTTCCTTGTTCCATTCTTATCTATTCTAGTTCTTAGACATCCTCTATTGTCCTCTTGTAATCTCGTAGTACGAGATCTTGTCGTGTTATTTCTTGTAACTAGTTCATCTCCCAGAAGGGAGTTCTTGTAATTGAGATATCTTGTTTCATACTTACGATCCTGGGTTGTGGGATCTCGTGTATCATCTCTAGTCGAGATATTCATACCTATCAGTCCCGGGTTATGGGATTTCGTGTATCAACTACATATTCATGTACTATTTTCCCTACATGGGTATTCTTGTAATCAAAAGTGTATTTCCAAAATCTTTTCTATTGAAGTCAAAGAGCACAATCTAGTGCTCCCTTGACATTTTGGCAAGACTACCTTCATCAAGATGAGGCACCATGGATTCCCTATGCAACGAGATTCAATCTACCATAAAGGACTTGATCGAACATGTCCAAGAGATGAAAAGATTGCTACGACAAGATGATCGATCAGTTTCAAGCTATGCCTTGAATATCAAGCTGTTGTTTCGTGGAACTACATATCAAGAAGACTACATGGTTAATCAATTTCGAAGTGGCCTCAATCTTGAAGTAAAATATCTCTTGATATTCATGCCTCAAGCAAATACCTTGGAGGATGTTATCAATCAAGCAGTTCAATGTGATAATCAATTATTCAAAGAAAGTCAAGTCCAAGAGCTAGAAGTATTGAATAATCAAGACACTATTCCTCAAAAATGTGAATTAAAAACTTTTGAAGACCAAGAATTCATTACAAATGATATGGAGCATACAAATTATGAAGATAACAAGAGAATAAAGTACAAGGAGGAGTTCATGTTCAATCAAGGAGGTGTGCTTACTCAAGGCACTCCATCAAAGATCTTGGAAACACTACAATGCACCACTAAAAGCTCAAAGCACCTATCTTGTGATGAACCCAAGGAAGCTCAAGGGAGACCCAGTCCTTCACCACCTTTCAAGATTAAGGATCATAAAGAGTTCGAGGTTGATCATGTCTTAGATTCAAGCATCTCTAAGGGAGGATTGGAAAATTTTAGTCATTGGAAAGGGTATGACGTTAGTGATCATACTTGGGAGCCTACAAAGAATCCTCAGAGAGCAAAATTCAAGGTTCATGAATTCCATAGGAAGAATCCAATGAAACCCAAGCTAGAGAACATGGCCGCTCCTCATGGAACTCGTCGCTTGAGGGGAAGGTGATGTCATGGACACAAAGGAAACCATCTTGAACCTTAGATTCCATGCAAAATTTCTATATCCCATGTTTGGTTAAGATTTTGTACAAACCAATGCTTCCATTGCATTTGGAATGTGCCAAAATCCTAAGATCTATTGTTTACTTGCTCAATTCTGATATTCGGAGGTCCCATTTTGGATTGATGACATCATCATTTCATAACTGCCATAGATCACCACCTTTGAAAAACTATAAAAGGAGGGCTTTACCACATTCATTCTCAGTCTTGCCAATACCAGCCTTGGGAGCTCAAGGAGTCATGACCACCAAGTAAGTACTCTCCAAGTTCCAGTTCTAGTTATTGTCTTGTTCCTTGTTCTGTTCTTGTCTAGTTTAGTTCTTGGACATCCTCTCTTGTCCTCTTGTAATCTCGGAGTATGAGATCTTGTCGTGTTCTTTCTTATATCTAGTTCGACTCCTAGAAGGGAGTTCTTGTAATTGAGATATATTGTTTCATATTTACAATCCCATGTTGTGGGATCTCCTGTATCATCTCTAGTTGAGTTATTCATACCTATGAGTCCCGGATTGTGGGACTTCTTGTATCAACTACCTATTCATGTACTATTTCCCCTACGTGGGTATTCTTGTAATCAGAAGTGTATTTCCAAAATCTTGTCTATTGAAGTCGGAGAGCACAATCTAGTGCTCCCTTGACATTTTGGCAAGGCTACCTTCATCAAGACCAGGCA
Organism: Ceratopteris richardii; assembly: GCA_020310875.1. Classification (NCBI taxonomy): domain Eukaryota; kingdom Viridiplantae; phylum Streptophyta; class Polypodiopsida; order Polypodiales; family Pteridaceae; genus Ceratopteris; species Ceratopteris richardii. The sequence goes on from CM035440.1 coordinate 39,986,838, forward strand.
GCATGGATTCCCTATGCAAGGAGATTCAATCTACCATAAAGGACTTGATTGAACACGTCCAAGAGATGAAAAGATTGCTAAGACAAGATGATCGATCAGTTTCAAGCTATGCCTTGAATATCAAGATGTTGTTTCGTGGAACTACATATCAAGAAGACTACATGGTTAATCAATTTTGAAGTGGCCTCAATCCTGAAGTAAAATATCTCTTGCTATCCATGCCTCAAGCAAATACCTTGGAGGATGTTATCAATCAGGGAGTTCAATGTGAGAATGGATTATTCAAAGAAAGCCAAGTCCAAGAGCTAGAAGAATTGAATAATCAAGACACTATTCCTCAAAAATGCGAATTAAAAACTTGATGGTTCGATTCTGACGTTCTGCAACACCATTTTGTTGAGGACTATGTGTCACTGTGAGTTGATGCTTGATTCCCTTACTCTTGCAGAAATCTTCAAACTCTGTTCATGTGAACTCACCACCACCGTATGACCTAAATTTCTTCATCTTCTTCCTTGTTTCAGTTCCAAAAAGCTGAAGCCGTTCTTTAAACTTACCAAAAGCTTGAGCCTTATCACTAAGGAAGTACACCCACATCTTCCTGCTATAGTCTTCGTGAGTAACATGAAGTAGGAAGATCCGCCCAAGGCCTGTGTACGCATTTTTCCACACAAGTCAGCATGCACCAACTCTAGAGGATAGCTTGTCCTGTTCTTGCTTTCTTGTGGAAACACCTTCCTCTGTTGCTTGCACATCATGCAAACTTCACATGGTTCCTTCATTTCTGCAATTGATGGTAGGTGTGCAGCATCTCCTTTGCTACCACCACTCCTTGCCTTGAGCCGAAGCTCCTCCTCCATGAGTAAGGCGCTAAATTCTTCAAAAGTTAGTGGTTGAGGTTTGATTTGAGTGTTAAGAGTAGTTACCAAACCATCAAACTTAGGTGGACAGATTCGAAGACAAAGACAAGCTAGGTCCTCACTTGCCTTTTAAACACCTGCTTTCACCATTTGATCACGTAGATTCTTTATGCGAGTGATAAACACCTCTGCAGTCTCCCCATCAGCAAACCGTTCTGCTGCAAGCTGATTCTCTAAGTTTTGAATCTGTTTCTGATTACGAGTTTCATATTGATTTCTCAATATGTTCCGTGCTTCACATGCCTTTGTAGTATGCTGAATGAGAGTCAGAACACTATCAGAAGTACTTGTAACTAGAGCATAGAGTGCATCTGCATTTCTACGTTTCCAAGCACGTAGAAGATCAGCATCAAGAGGAATCATTTGACTAGGATTATTTGGATCAGGTCTTTCTTGGGGCTCATGTTCAGTCCCAAGAATAGTCTCCAAAAGCTCATACGAATCAAGAATAGAAGTGATTTTGAACTTCCACAGGGTGTAGTTCGTACCATCAAGTTTACCTTTTGTGAAGGCTAGTGGCCGTTGTCAAAGGGATCTCCAACTCCATCTATAGGATAAAATTATATTAATTTTGAGTGTTAGATTTATAAATGCAAATTAGCAATAATTGTTGACATGCATATATGAATAGGTATGCAAATATAATTATGAAATTATGTAATAAATGTAAGTATTTAAGTGCATATAAGTACTTTAATGTATGCATGAGCATATGCATTAAGAATGTAAATGCATGTGTTAGTGTATATGCATATAGGAAATTATGAATATGTGTATGAATACTGTCGTGAATGCAGTATGAATAATGTTGTGAATGCAAGTGCATGAATGCACCTATGTGTTAGTAAACATGAACATATGTGTTTGCATGTACATTTGCATATTAATGCATGTTAATCTATGCATATGAAAGTGAGTATAATTTTAGTGCATAAGTGAATGGTAATTATGAATGAAGTGTATATGCATAAATGAATGTATAAGAATGAATGAGTGTTTTATAGATTTGTATAGGAGTATCCTTAAAAAATTGTATTAGAACTTTTGACAAGCACTTGTATAGGACTAGTTTTGGTTCTAAAGTTTTGGCATTTCCACTATATAAGTTCAATTATCAAACACTTTCTTATATTGCATTTTATTTCTTATGTCTGAAAATATAGCATCTACAAGTAAGTCTTCTTTTAAAAATAAAGAAATAGATAGCTCTTTTATTTTAAATACTCTTTTACCTTCTCCATTAGAGAATAGTATTACTCAAATCAACGAGAACGAGGATAGTGTAGAATTAGAAGTAAATGAAATAGTTAAAGATCGTATTGTAGCTGAATCCTTATACTCTTCATCATATGCTTCCAGATTATCTAGATTTGTAACCTTCTGTTCAGTTGCTTTCCCAGATTCTAAAAAAAGAGAAATTCTGGTTCCACCTTCTCCTAAAAGAAATACTCAATCCGAAAACGACAAGGTGGACATTATTAAAAATCGTATTACTGAGGAAGTTTCTAGTTGTATTACTGAAGAAGAACTAATCTTGACAGCATATCAAGACGCTAGTTCTAGATATAGAGACACACTTCCATACAAACCTTAGAGTTTTTAGACTAAACTTAAATAAAGTATAAACTTTAGCTATTAAATCCCACAGACCAAAGAAACAACCTAGTTCCTAAAAGCACACAAAGAAACACCCAGCGTGTAGTCACACCGTGAGGTTTGCGCGAGTTGGTTCTGATTAGTGGCTACCTCCTTTCACACCCCTCGACACCGTATCCACAATGTTGGGATGACCGGCATCATTGCTGCTCTTGCTTGTGTGCCACCTACTCCTGTTGATGAACCACCTTGACTCCCAGTCATAGATGATGATGTGTCGCTTGACATCTTCTCTCTTTTGTTGTTCAGACCTCTGCAACCTCTGCGTTTCTGCTTCTACACTACTCAGAGCCTCCTGAGCTCTGGTACCATGTAAGAAAATAACATCATAGCGGAATAGACATGTAGACAGAGTTGAGAGAAAAACACACACAAAGATAGATGCAGACTCAGAGATAAAGAACTCAAATTCTCATATTGCCGAGCGTAATGCAGTTACAACAATGGTGTTGTCCACCAGTGCGCTCCCAATGTGAAGCTTAGATGGCGATCTAGACAGACTCTAGATGAAGGGCTTACTAGTGTGCAAGGCTATGAAAAGCTCAACATGGGCCGTGTTTATATAGCTTTTACAAGGCCGTTCGGTATAGATAAATGTAATAGAGAGATACAAAATAGTCAGTAAAATATATGATCTGACAATATCTCCACGACCTGAAGTCCTACAGTCTCGGCCCTATGGGCTGGGCAGATAGGCCCCCTAGACCTCGCAAAAGGGGGCAAGCCCCCCTCTGCACTCCCCCCGTTAAGGTTCTATGCGGAAACTGCACGACACCACAAGGCTTTTATTTTCACCTTAAATGGAAACCCAATGGCCTGGAAGTTTATGCTCTACCTAACCTGACGGCTAGGCTCACAAAGATCATCTACAACCATCAATGGTCACACATAGACCTCATCTAACTTGGAAGTTAGGGTTCCACAAATGTCCAGGCTCTCATAATGGTTTCTCCTCATAATGGGGACCTTACAACTTAGAGCACCATGGATCATTTGTGGTCACATGAGGATGGAGTATTGAGCATATCTAACAACAAATGCCCCAAATCAGACATCTCAAATGAGGCATGCAAATCAGCCTTAAAATCTGCAATATGTGTGTCATGAGGACGAGTGAGCAGCATGTCATCAACATACACCACAATTATCAGAAGCACATCATTAGCACGCTTAACATATAAGGTGCTTTTTGTTTGATTGTTCTCAAAACCATGTGCAATGAGATAGGCATGTATATTTTCATACCAAGCACGTGGTGCTTGTTTTAAACCATATAATGCCTTCTTTAACATGCACACTTGGTTTTCATGCCCTTTTTGCACAAAGCCACAGGGCTGAAAAACATACACTTCTCCATGCAAGTCACCAATGTGTTTTAATGTCCAACTAATGTACATTCCAACCAAGATGAGCTGCAAGTGCACATATTCTATGAATAGTAGTCATTCGGTGAGTAGGAGCAAAGGTTTCATCAAAATCAATGCCTCTTTCGTGTGCATAACCCTTTGCAACAAGCCTAGCTTTATACCTGTCAACTGTTCCATCATGTTTACACTTCAACTTGTATACCCACTTAGTGTCAATGGCCTTCTTATGAGGAGGCAAGTCACATAAAGGCTAGGTACCATTTTTCATGATAACATCATATTTAGGTTGCATTGCAGCCATGCAATGTTCACAATTTTGTGCTTCATCAAACGAAACAGGTTCAGTCTCATCACATGGACTAGAGGGAGCCGTAGAAAAGCAATCTGATGTGAAAGAGGCACTATGAGAGTATGACCAAGTACGATATGATAGAGGTGCATCTAATTTGTTGTCATGCAAGGTCTGCACCAACCATTTTGGCACAGTTTTTTCTTGCTCAATATCAGCTCTCTCATCAACAAGTGCATCATGTAAAACTGCATGAGAAATGGAATGATCTGCATCATCACATGAAACTTGCAAAGGCTTAGAAGTTGCCTCATTAGGACTAGAACTAGACTATCCACCTATAAAAAGAGGAAGCAAAGTATCATACATGTCTTTGGACTAACAAATGTCTCCTTAGTACATGAAAGCAATGGCTGAATAGCATCTTTCACAAAAACAACATCACGGATAACTAGAATGTGTTTAGTCTATGGATGATACAGATGATATCCTTTACTTTCAGAACTATACCCAACAAAAATACACTTTACTACTTTATCATCCAATTTTTTGTGATGTTGTTCAGGCACTAATGCATATGCTAGACAACGAAAAACACACAGATGAGCAGCAGATGGCTTGCAACCATGCCAAGCCTCATATAGAGTGACAGAATGGAGTGCTTTAGTGGGACACCTTTTCAGTACATATGTTGCACACATAACAGCCTCAAGCCAGAAACTATGTGGTAAAGCCTGACTCTTGACCATACATCTCGCCATCTCCATGACTGACATGTTCTTTCATTTAGCAACTCCATTATGTTGAGGTGTATATGGCACTATACACTGATGTTTTATCCCATGTTTAGCCAGAAATGCATTAAATTCAGAAGACATATATTCCCCCCCTCGATCAAAACGGAGGGTGCCCATTTTACATGCTAACAGATTTTCAACCAATACCAGAACTATTTGAAGCACATAAACACTTCGGACTTTGCCTTCAATGGATATATCCATGCATGCCTAGAAAAATCATCGATGAAAGTCGTGAAGTAAAGATAGTTCCCAAAAGAAGGTATCTGCATAGGACCACATACATCACTATGTACAAACTGCAATTTATGAGTAGCCCGAACTGAACCATCTTTTGGAAAGGAAGAACGTTGCATTTTGCCCAAAATACAGACTTCACATACATGTTTACTGTGTGCCTCAAGTTTGGGCAAAGAGGACACCATTTTGAATTTCTAGAGGCATAGCAAACTAGCAAAATTCAGATGAACAAAGCGTGCATGCCAAAGCTTTGCATCTGATATAGCCAGAGAATCATGTATTGCACATGCCAAATCATTTACAGATCTTTCATAGTTTATGAGCTTATACAGCCCACGACATAAAATGCCAGAAGCAATAATGATGTCTCCATTTGACAGATCATGAATTGCACATCTGTCATCAACAATTTTCACAACCAAGTCAATCTTGGCTAATGCAAAAATTGATAACAGATTTTTCTTGATCCCTGGCACAAACAAAGCATCTGACAAAGTGAAAGAACTACCATCAGCAGTAGTAGAAATGATCTTACCAACTCCCATAACACGATAGGAAGAGTTGTTGGCACATGTAATAGTATTCCCTGTAGGGCAGGCTCGAGTGAAGAGAGGAAACTGCGGTGTGTGGTAATATGTTTGGTCGCCCCACTATCAAAGTGCCAAACATCTGAGTCTACTGCAGACATGCACTGCTCATGAGAAGACGGGTCAAAACTGCAAACAGTAGTAAATGCCCATTCTTCTTCCTACACAAGATTAGCAGACTTTGTTTTTGGTGTAGATATCTCTAGAACAACCATTCCGGACTCTTTCTTCTTTGCCTCTTTAGCAGCCAGTTTTGGGCAGCTCCTGATGACATGATCATTTGCTTTACAGTATTTGCAAAACAATTTTTGCTTTTCTGATTTCTTCTCATCTTTGCCTTCCTTCTTCAAATGTGCACCATTTGCAAATTTCTGCTTACTAGTAGAAGAACTCCATTTACCTTTGCCCTTTTGACTAGCCAGGAAATCTTGATCTACAACATGCATAATAGACTTGTTCTACCTAGATTGGTCTTCTTGCAAGAGAAGAGAGACTAAGTCCTCAAATGACAAGGCATTTGGATTGCCTTTCATCATCAAACGAAGAGTAGAAGCAAAACTGTGATATGAGTGAGGAAGATCATTCAAAATGGTCCACACAAGTGAGCTATCTGGTAGAATTGTTCTTTCAAATTCTTGATCTTTGTGAGAAAATTGTCCATAGAATCACCTTCATTCATGTGCTCACTCCCCAATTGTTTTCAGAGGTAAGCAACACGAGCCTCATTCCTAGCTTGGTACAATGTGGTAAGTGTATCCCAAGCATCCTTAGCTGTTCTACAAAAGCAAATGTGAGGAATAATTACACATTTGATAGACAAAGTTATCAATACATGTCCCTGAGCATCTTTTCCGTCCCAAAAAAATTGCTCTATAGTAGGTGCAATAGAAATAGCAGTATGAAGAGGAATCTGTAGAATATCATCATCTTCGACACCATCTCCATCAGCTCCAGCACCTGTATTTGCAGTACCTATATTTGCAGGTGTAACAGGACGTCTTTCAACACCCTACACAATATTCCATAGTCCTTTTGTGACCAATACATGATGCAACATATAAGCCCATAATGGGAATTTGGTGCCATCCAACTTATCCTCAACAGCCAACATGTGGAATACATCACTACTTTCAGCCATGGCCGGTGACTTAAATACCTTGATGCAAAAAATTGATTGTATCTCAAAAATTTTAACAGAACTGCCCAAACGAATGCTATTAAGCCTGTAGCAGGCATTGAGATGCTTATACTTGTGAACTGAAAGTGGTATATACCTTTGGCACAAAAAGATGAAATAGCTTGCACAAGCACTGTGATAGTGCGTCGGAGGCCGAAAGGAGCTCAGATTGCAGTTTTAGCACGACACAACAAAGCTGTTTTGATCTTTGAAACACCTTGAGTATGCTTACCGAATTTTGTGCAAATCTGAGAGTGCAACCGGAGAGGTATCGACAATGCCCTCCATGAAGTGGCGACCTACTCCGATACCAAATGTTGGAGTTAGACGTCTATGGAAGCACGTGAATAGCACAAAGAAGAAGAAGAAGCTTGGTGCGCAACACCAATGCTGAATGTATTACCACTAGAATGTACAAAGATACATAGCACGTAGGCAATAGGCATATATACAAGCCGGGGGAAAAAAACCTCCTTAAGAGGGAAAAACGTGCCCCGGTGCTCCTAGAGTGATCACACATATCACTACCTAAATATATCTTTAAGTATTAAAAATACTTAAAGAAGAACATTCAAGAATTATGAAAAGACCATAGAATTGTCTCAAGTTAACCATATGAAATTCTTTGAAAGAAAAAAAACCTCCAAAGAATTCTAGCACTTTGGAAAATTATAACTTTAAAAGATAAGGATATCAAAGTTAAGATGTGAAACACTTATGGCAAAATGTCCACCAAGTGCCTCAAAATATAGAACTTTAATTCTAATTCAATACCTTAAGACCTAATGGTCGAACTAATTAAAATCCAATAAGTATTCTTGAATAAAGTATAATTTATACTTTAACATCCAATAATATATCCTACAAGATAAATGTTTAAACAATTCAACAATAAGGTATGTTGAAAATCCAAAGTGTTAGATATTTGGATAGGATAAAGAGGTTCAAATATGAAATGCTTAAATGTGCACCTAGTAAGAAAGCATTATTTTTTGCCATGCTAAAGTAAGAATGCACTAATTCAAAGTATCACGTTGAGTTAGATTGTTATACAAGGAATCAAGAGAATATTCTTTGAATGATCTAAGGCAGGTATAATGTCAATCTTCTTAGTAATTATACAATGATTCACAAGTCTTTGAGACAAAGGTGAATCTTAATTATAATTTGAGCTTTACAAAAACCAAAGCATAATTATTACCTTGATTTTCATGACTAAAGAAGAAGAGTTATATCTTTTGGGGAAACTATTTGTAGACCTTAATCTTTGAAAACTTTCAAACTATTAGCAAACTATCACTTCTAGTAAAGAATCAAGAAGATTCTTAAGTGATAAAGAAGAAGGATTTGTGTTCATATTATGACTATCATTAGTTGTTTTTAATCAACAAGAGAAGAAAAACTCTTGTATTTGAAACTTATACATCCAAAGTGGGATTGTACAAACATGTTTCAAGTATGCAAGAAGTAAAGCTAGATTGACCAATGACAATAATTCTTATTTAAAACTCAAGAAAGGGTATTAAGGAATAATGTCACATATAAATGAAACTTCATGTTACACTTCCATGATGATATAGGTGTTGATACATTTTGTTAGTGATGTGTGTGAACACACTAGGACCATCGGGGCACCTTTTTCCCTCTTTAGGAGGTTTTTTCCCCTCGCTTGTATATACACCTATAACCCTAGCGGGTCACTTATCTTTGTACATTCTCTTGGTAATACATTCAGTATTGTGTGTTGTGTGCTTCAAGCTTTTCCTTGTGCTATTTTCATGCTTCCACATACCTCAAACTCCAACACTTGGTATCAGAGTAGGTCATAGCTTCATCTAGGGCATTGTCGACACCCCTCCAGTCACAGTCTCAAAATCACACAAAAATTGGTTAGCATACTCAAGGCAATTAGGAGTTTAAAATAGCTTTGTTTTGTGGTGTCAAAATGGCGATTGAAGCTCGTTTCGGCCTCTGAACACACTATTGTAATGCCTATGCAGACAATTTTGTCTTTTTGTACCAAATTTATTCCATTGCCTAATGGTCCATCATTTATGCTTATACATGTATGTAATGTCCTAGTGTTCCCTATGAGCTTGATTTCAATTTACCATGTGTAAGATAATGGTTTTCAAATATCGCTTGTGAGCATCATTTTTAGTTATAGTTGAGAAGAATGTTTCTTGTGAGAGGTGCAAGATCATTTGTAGGTATCTGTTGAGGTAATTTGTGTGAGAGATAGTCTTATCTCAATGGGATTGTAGCCTTTTGTGCAGTGTGACACTCACCATGTCTCATTTTGTCTGCCAATTGACATGTTGTTTGATACTTAACTCAATTAGATTATTTTTTGGATGATTAGTTGGATGATAATTTAGGGGGTCATGTGGATGCTCATGTGATGAAACTTGTGTAGAAATCAATAATCATTTTGACCTCGATAATCATGTTTTGCCGTTTGTTAATGTGAGGCATGATAATACACAATGTGTGATATAGCACAATAACTCGTGTCATGCATAGTTAGATACACTTTTGGTTGCAAAGATGGTTGATTTGAATGCTAAGAATACATTGTTTATGTTTTAATTCTTGGATTCACTCATGATAGATGTTGACATGGATATGTTATGATAGGATAATCTTGATGATGTTTTGGATTTCATGGATACAAGCATGGCTAACGTGGTTAATTTGCCAAAGTCACATGTTTTTTTCAAGATTTGAGAGTCTAATGTATGATCAATTGTGATCAATACAAGACATTCAAACTATCATTGGGACATTTGCACTCAAGGTTTTCAGCTATTTGATGATTGACACGAGCATATCATGAGTGGGACTCTTGTGAGAACTTCATCAAGTCTTGAGCCAGTTGCATGCAAAGTAAACTCTTATTAGCTTGATTCTAGAATGATTTTATATGCATGGAGACACTTTGCTTGAGGTGATTGGTGTGGGCTTATTCAAATGGATTGAAATCTAGATTCTTCTTGTATATTCCAATAGATTCATACATCGTTCTTTATATTTTTTGATACTTATGGTAACATTGACCCTTAAGTGGGAGATTGTTGGGGATAGGGGATAAGGTAATGTGACCGTCCCCTTCTTCTTCCAATGTATATCATTATATAGATGTATGTGTATAATCTACTAAATATTTCATCATCTGTAGAGAATATTGAGGGGATGACAAATCTCCTCATATAGATAATTAGTCTCTCCCTCTCTCTCATTGTTGTCACCTCTCTCTATCACTTTCTTCGATTCAAATTTCCACTGCTACCATCTCCCTCCTCAATTAGTGCTTGTTGTGAAACCATTCATAAGTTCCTAGGGTCTTTTAGTTATGTAGATTTATCTTTTTGTTATTGATTCATCCACTTTTTCATAAATTGAGTAACAATAACTAAAATCAGTATTTTTTCTCATAAATTCACGCCTTTTTGTCTTGACATGCATGCATTGTGCCTTTCTACTTGTAATCCTTAATATTTTTTATTTAGACCATAAACATGGCATCTTGAGATCCAACATCCAAAAAATCAACTTTTCAATATGATAACTCTTGCACTAGTCATTCTTCATCCATATTACCTTCTAGTCATGCTTTTTAATGCACAAAACCGTAAGTTTATCTTTCTTCATAAAATATGCTAAGAAGAACATCCATCATGTATGAACAATCCCTATGATGCTCATTTCATCTATTATATGTACTAAACAATGTAAATGATAAGTTAAGAAAAAAGGTGGTAGGTACTTATTTTTAAACATGTCTCGTCAATGTCATTCTAAAAGAAAAATCCCACTCACTCGTCACAAACTTTCTTTGCATGATATCCACCTAAAAAGTTCACTTATTTTATGATTTTCCATATATTTAAGTGATACATCCCTTGATGGCTATAAGAAGTATAAACCAAATTTAGTTACAAAAATCATGTGATCATTCATGTTAGTCCTTGAATTTGATAAATAATTGACTTCATTGACCTAATGACACATTGTTTGAAGTTAGATATGATTGATTTAAGTTGTTCCATCTCCTTTTATGTAATACCTTATGATACATTGTTTTGAATAGGTATAATCAATGGATTTAATATCTCATATTTGATTTGAGTGTTTCTTTGTTATTTTATTTTATTTTCATGACCATTTCACTACAAATTTGAAATTATAATTTTGATCTAAAAAATCATCCCCAATATGGAAGTTTATGAAAGATAGAAAGTTTATGCCTTTTTGGAACATTTTGTCCATTGGATTTCTCTAAGAGTGTTCATCAATAATGTTCATGCATTTGATTTCCTTTCACATAGCCAAGTTGACCATCACATAGACTATGTTATTTTGAAAGATAGTGAATGGCACATTATAAGGTATATGTATTTACCTATTTTGAGAAAATGAGCATCAAAGTAAGTGCCATGCATTGTACACAAATTCCATGCATTTATATCAGTACCATTCCATTATTCTATAGTTCTTTATGTATGGTTCCAAGCACACATCCTTTCACTAGTAATATTAACATCAAATAATCTTTCTTTGTGGCTAGCCATGGTGGAATGTTGTAACTGACTAGATATGCATGCCATATACTCCAATAAGATATCTTCAGCCCCTCGTATTCACATCATACTTTGGTAGTCCATGATATAAGCTATGTTTGTCAAAATTAAATTGATGCCATTTGTTTTGTATATGCTTCCATACCTTTGAATCTGTTATCATACAATATTTTAAATATGCTTTCATGCCTTTGAATCTATGGTCATAAAATATTTTGAATCTGTTGATCAGTTAATGTTTTAAATATGCCAATGATAAAAAGAAACGTTTTATCTTTGATATCATCAGACCATCCTTATGCTTTAACTATGAATAGCTCAACATTTAGGAATTCATCTTCACTCCAATTGTGTGGTCCATTAGGCTAATCCTAGACAGACGATCAGCCATAACATTTTACCTACCTTGTTTATGCACTATATTGAAATTAGATTCTTAAATAGAAGCCACCTCCATACTCCTCTTGTTGCTTGTGGCTTGTTTAATAGATAGCTCAATGGTTGATGATTAGTAATTATGATGAAGTTTACCCCTAGCAAGTAGTGGCAGGATTTTTGGACAACAAATACCAGTGACAAGGCCTCTCTCTCAGTGGTACTATAATTCTTCTCTACTTTAGTCAAAATTTTGAATTTCATATTGAGTGGGTCTATCCAACTTATACTCCACATGTGCTATGTGAGAACTGCTCCTATTGCATAGGCACTTGCATCTATGTGGACATGGAAGACCTTAGGCCAATCGACTATGACAAGAATTGCTGCAATTGTCATCTTGGATCTGAACGTTTGATAAGCCATTTCCTCTTCATTCTCTACTTGAATGGGTCTTCTTTACCTGTATGCATAGCCAATGGTCTAGCTATGTTTGCATACATTATAATGAATCTCTTGTGGTAACTAGTATGACCCAAAAAGTTTTGAATATCTTTTGGTGTTTTAGGCTTGGGTAGCTTTAATATGGCTATGATTTTATCTGGTTCAAAGGCAATATCTTTAGCACACATCACATGTCCAAGGAGGGTACCTTCTGACACTAGAACGTGACACTTATTAGGATTCAACTTTAACTTTGCTTCCCTCCATCTATTGAAGACCTATTGTAGTTGGATCAAATGATCATCCAATCAGTCCATTGGAGTACTAGTGCAAGTACCTAAGAATGATGGAAAAGCATCCATGAAAAATCAAAGATCCTCCAAAAGAAAAGGTCCAAAGATAAGGTTCATTGTTCTATTGAAAGTGTTTCTCTCCCTGACATAGTGATAATGCACCTCAAGGTGCTTAGTGCGAGCATGGAAGATAGGGTTCCTTGCAACTGCCAAGATGGAAGATAGGGTTCCCTGAAAAGTTAGTGGAAGTCCAAGTTCAAGAAACATTCGAAGATGTGTATGAACCTCAACTGGTCCTAGGTGGTCTTGTCACTGAGGAAGGCCAAGAGACATATGACGCAACCATCCCTCAGTGGCTTAAACAGGTCGAAGAGATTGGACGTACTCATGAAAGCTATGTGATAATTCAGATACAATCAATGTCAAACCTTGAAGAAATAGTGCTCAAGTATGACATATGCGAGAGTGAGGGGATGTTAGCAAACAAGGGAGATTAGCATGTCAAGGGAGCATGAGGCAAGGTACTCAAAGATGGGAATCATAGAGAGAAGGACAAGGAGGATCAAGTAGACAAGCCACCAAAGACCTAGCAAGTAGGCAAGTCATTTTTTCTAAATCATGGATACAACAAAGAATAATTGTTATTACTACACTTCATTGCAAATTTATTTTTAAATTGGTAGAATAGTCTCCTTTTTGTTCAAGCTGAGAATTCCTCAAGCTTGAAGAGTAGTAGAACCACCCATGTATCAAATTTCATAATTTCTTGAGCCTATTTGAGCCTTCAAATGAGCTAGGGAACCTAATTTTTAACTAGGCCAAACACTTGGTTTGAACAAGGCCAAAGCTAGTAAAAAACTATAAAAAGGGCTAGATATCTCCTTTTTGGGATAATTAGCTGGAGAGTGAACTTATTCTTGAACTTTGTATACTTGCTTTGAGCTTGATAATAGAGGATTCCATTGTTCTCTCTCTTTTTCTTGCCTTTTATGCGTGCATCTATATGTGTGCTTCTCACTCATGCACTTGTGCACTCCACTTGCTCATGGTTGTCATACCATCCTCATGTTTTCATGGATTGAAAAATATGAGGTGGATCTCCTCATCTTGGTGCTTACCATTGTGCTAGGGTGACACAGTTGAGCATCTCTAACATAAAAGAGACCCAAATGCAAAGTGCCATTCAAATTTCTAAAGACATGTTTTATTGCTTGCCAATGCTTAGTGCCAGCGCGATGTATAAATTGACTCAACTTGGAAACCACATATTGTATGTATGACCTTGTGTTACATGCATATATCAAACATCCCATAACTTGTTGATAAATAGAATTATAAAATGCATCACATGCATCCTCAATTGAGAACCTCAATCTGGTTTCCATTGGTGTTGCAATAGGCTTGCAATGCTCCAAATTGAAACATTGAACTAGCTTCTCAACTTTCCTTGGTGCACAATAAACCCCCCCCCCTCAATGGATACAAACTAGGTGCCAAGGAAATACTCCTTGATTCACATACCTCTTCTTGCAAATGGCCATTTTAAAAAGTTTTTTTTACATACATTGATGCACTTTCGAACCATGATGGGCAGCCAATGCAATAATCAAATGAATGGTAGAAATGTGTAAAGTATGCAAAAGCCTCCTCATAATCAGTGCCATATTTTTGTGCATAACCTTTTGAGTATGTGCTTTGGGCTTAAGTGCTATGGTGTAGAAAGCATTTTGTCTCATTCTAGACAAACCTATTGTATTCTTTATGATTAATCGACACAAAGGCTTTCAACTTTATTGTCTGTCTTTTTCTTCTCCATTCTTCTTCTACAAACACTCAATCACCTTTCAAATAAAGAATCCCCCAACACAGTTGAATATCAGATTTCCTCCCTATAGAGGATTAGCCCATGAATAACCTGTCAAGCATGTTAGATGATTTTGAGCCCTATGCAAAACAAGGGGGTTAATGGGAAGAGAAGGTGCAATTCTAATCCTCTTCCTAACAACATTGGAAGGTCTAGTAGAAAGATGGTTTAGCCAATCTGTTGACAACCATTTTGCTACTGGGACTTAATGAAGGAGGCCTTTGAAGTAATTTCAACATGGAAATACAATAGAAAAAATCATTGAAGAGTTAGAGAATTTATGACTTTAGTAGAGCCAAAGCACTTATGGCTAAACTACCAGATCCTCCCCATGATTTTTTTTGTCAAGAAATGTCTTGCTAAACCACTTCCAATCTCTACATAGTGCAAGATTAAGGAACTGGTGCTCCCCACAACAATGATTTATGCATTCATTACCACAACAACAAGGTTGAAGCAAATTAGACGTCAATATGGAGTTGGATCATCTAGTTTACCATACCATCTGGAACCTAAAGATCCGGTAATACAATTGAGGAAAGAGCTTGAGAACATAAGAAGAAACAAGGCCCACAAAGAAGAAAAAAGTGCAGTGACATAATTAAGGCACAAAATTGAAGCCTTAAAGCTATAAAAGGAAGAGGAGGCCCAAGCAAAAGAATTGGCACAACTTTGATAGGAGCTACAAGAACTTCATGGAAGTGGCATCAAAAGTGGACTATGATGCACCATCTGTAGAAAAAAAACCCATGTGCTAAGTGGATTCCCTTTTAAGTGTGACTTGCTAGTTATGTAGGAAACCTAGCCATGAAGCCCATGAGTGTCACTCACGAGGAATGTGTGCACAAACATGCTGGGGACAAGGAGGAGTCCAACCACCACCAAATGTCCAAATGTAGTAGCTGCTACACCAAGTCAAGGTAACACCTACAATGCACGTCCTTGGGGTAATTTTGGAAAAGGGTCAAGAAGGCTAATCATTTGTTTTATTTGTGGTGAGTGTGGACATTATCAAAGCAAGTGTCCTTTACCAGAAGATTTTCCTTCTTGTAGAAATTGTGCAGAAGCTAGAGATCACTACACCATTAGTTTCCGAAAGAAAAATGCATTCACATCATGGGCTCATATTCAGATGATCTCTATGAGTAAGGAAGGAGTTGCAAGAGAAACCATCATACCATCACCATCTGACAGGGTGGTATATCTAGAAGAAATTGAATCTTTTGTTATGCATGCAATGAGCAAAGGGAAAGCCCCTCAAGAAGAAATGTGCCAAGAGTCAAGTACAAGTGTAACATAGAGGAAGCTGATTCAAATACCAAGAAGGAAAACTACCTCCAAGGCAAAGCAATCTATTGAAGATATTTCTTTTTGCATTCATGAGATCCCTACAAGATGGATGCAAGAAAAAGAAGAAAAAATTGATATTGAAAGTGCTCTTGCATATGAATCTCGCTCTTATCCTACATTAGTAGCCACCTAGTTATGGAACTATCTTGAGATGCTCTCAAAGGTAATAGATTTTATGAAAATTTGTGTGGATGTATATGTATGACATTACAAGGATTTGGAAGGAGTACCCATAAGTTTTTGGGAACACACAATTCCACTAATTGAAGGAGCGAAACAAGTAAGGGGGAAAGCTACAAATTAAATCCAAAGTATGTTGAAAATGTCTATCTAGAGATCCAAAAAATGGAGGATGCTGGAATTATTATTCCATAGGAGCATTCAAAGTGTCTCTCTCCCATGGTCACTATGCCAAAAAGAATACAAAATAAATTAGAATATGTGTGGATTTCAGAGCGCTTAACAAGGTGACAATTCTGGATGGGTCCCCTACACCCTTTGCAGAAGAGGTTATAGAGGAAGTGGTTGGACATACACTCTATAGCTTCATGAATGGATTTAGTGGGTATAAACAAATATCCATCCATCTTGAGGATGTAGAAAGGATAGCTTTCATCACTCCCTAAGGGATATGTTTATTTTAAGATGCCTTTTGTTCTTGTTAGGCTACAGAGTGTTGATAAGTCAGGCTTAGGTAGTTGTGCACTAAAGTATTCTACCAAGCTTGTCTTATGCCATGTAGATGGGCGTTCTTTAATATTTTGCAGTTTCTTGAATTCTCATGTAAAGAACTGATAGTTCTTGCAAACATTGTGAAACTGACATTCTACTTCCCAAATATAAGTTGCATCTCTGAGGGGTCTATACATCTTGTTGAACCAATGAGAATGAGGATTTCCTTTCATCGTATGGCCCATAGGTGGATCCTCAATGGGTATGGTCTATAGATGTACTAGTGCCTCGGATCTATCCTTAGGTCTTTCAAAGATAGGCAAGGTATCTATATCTATCATTTGGTGACTAGCACCTTCATGAGAGCTAGTGTTTTCGGCTTCAGCCGTGCAGTAGTGGATGTTCTATGGATCTGTTGAAGAAGAATCACTTTAGTATTGTATCAAAAACTTGATAAGACCTTATTCCCTTTACAATACCAAAGTGACATCCTTGAATGTTATTGATTTAGTGAGTGTTATGTGTAAGGTTAGTGTGGGTGAAAGTTAATATAGTGAGTAGATAACCTAGATGCATACTTGGGGAATGCTATGAGCTCGGAATGCATCTAACATTATACACACAGTGGTCTGAGGGGATTTTTTACATGACTTGACTTTCCATACTTCCCTTATGGGATTACAAGTTTTGAGTGTGAATACATATAAGAGTTTTAGGGATGACTCCCCTTGGTCATAAGACTTTTTAGGTACCCATTTCCAAGTAATTCCAAGTTGGACTTTACATGAGGATTTGTGTTCAACAGCTTGCATTGTAAGTTTTTTAGGGTTTTGGATCGATAAGAACTGCTTAATTCCTAAGATTTCATGTGTGGCTAGTTGAGCTCGTAAGCAAGTCTTAGGCACCCAAATCTATTTAGGGTTGTTTTCAGCCTGCATTGATCGCTTTGGTACCCAAATGGAGAGTACACATTGTGGAAAGAACCTTTGATTTACTGCTCAAGGTCACATTGACTTCTTTAGCTGATTCTTAGGCATTGATTGTGCCAACAAGGGAGCAAGTGGCCGCTCACCCTTGCATACCTAGATTTGCTTCACACCATGGATCCCTTTGCCTAGAGATGTCCTCTATCTTTGGGATCCCATAGTCCTTTTCAGCCACTTATCATGTGTCTTTGATTGATCTACTGAGACCACTCGTGTCTTTGGAAAAGAACGGAGCTCTATCCTCTCTCTTGCTTGTGCTTTGATAGTTGAATCCTTCTACATCATGTAGTTTTGGTCAAGAACTTTTCATGATTAACCCTATAAGAACTATGATTTTGTGTCATTACTAGATCATTGATTGTGCAACCTCCTAGTTCCATTATGACATGTTTTTCATTCACCCAGACCTAAAGAAGTCCACTTCTTAGGTTTAAGTTGATTGCATGATCATGGATCTAGTCTTGACCAAGGATGAGAGATTCAGTTAGATCTTCATCATGGCAAACTAGCTCTTTGATTGTAATATGGATGTCTCAGATGGCAATGGGAAGATCCACCTCACCCATGCAAGGGGTCTCCACTCCTCTCGATCCCACAAGTTAAGCTTCAATAGGACTAATGAACAATTCCATGTCCTAACAACAAGAATATCTTATCACTCTAGTGGATACCCATGAGTCAATCAAAGCCTTGATTGTCTTCGCAATCATGCCATGTCCTAATTCTATTGTTATAAAAGGATTTCTATCTCTGATGTGATGAGAGGGAACAACCTTGGTCTGAAAAATCGTCATATGATACCTTGGGGTTTCATAATTAATGTGCTTGGGTTGATCTATTCTCAACTTCATATGTCTGATACATTCTAAGGCCTCTATCTAGGCTTCTTCATGGATTATTTTCTCTTCTTTTTTGTGCTTCTTAGCTATGTTGAGTTTATTTAGAATCTCTTCCATTAAAGCCTCTTGATAAAGCTTTACTCTACAACCACTGATATAACTTGGTAAGACCTCACCTTCTAGAGTAGTTAGTTGGACAACTCCACTTGTTGATATGCTATTGATGATCATTGGTCCATAGCCACGCTTCTCCAACTTTGGAGAATGTTGTTTCAATGTGTATGCCAAGACTAAGTCTCCCACTTTCAATCCCTTATCTTTTACATGTGCATCTAAATATGCTTTTTGCCTCTTCTTTTCAACATATATTCTTGCAGCTACTTTTAATCTAGTTTCACCTAATTGATCTAGCTCAAAGATCATGGATGCTAGCTCATAAAGTCTAATGAATGTACTACATTTTATCCAAACACCATCTCAAATGGATTGGCATTGAGTACCATTTTGTTATGCAACTCGATATGCCCAAATAGCATGATGTAACTATTTGTCCCAGTCAGAACATTTGTTATTAATGAGCTTAGTCAACATAGTGCACAAGATCTTGTTCATGCTTTCAGCTTCTCGGTTGGCTTTTGGATGGTATGGGGCAGACTTCTTGTGAATGACCATGAATTCTTATAACGACTATTCAATTACCGCATTCAAGAAGTGGGTATCATGATCACTTACCAACTTTATCAGTAATCCATATCTTGTGAATCTGTTTTCAAATAAAGACTTTGCTATTGTTTGCACATCATTCTTCTTAGTTGCTTTTACTTCTACCCATTTGGTCATATAATCCATTGTGACAATGATATACTCAGCATGTGAACATTTGGATGGGGGATTAATAGGACCTACAAAGTCTATTCCCCACTTAGAGAATGCACATCCCCCCATCATGGGTCTCAGTGGCATCTCATCCTTGTGTATTGGATACTAAGTTCTCTAACATATATCACACCACCTCACATAGGTATGAGCATCCATGTGAAGGGTTGGCCACCAAAGACCTACAAAGAGAATTTCTTTAGTCACTTGATCAGGTCCAAAGTGTCCTCCTACCATACCTTGGTGAGCAATTTCTAAGATCTTTAGATATTCACTTTCATGGATACATAGTCTTAGGTATCTGTATCATCCAAGCCTATATATATTGTCTCGAATGAGTGTATAGTCTTAAGTTGCCTGCTCTAGACTCCTTCTTCTCGCTAAAGTCATTTGTTGAGGGAATGTTTTCATCCTTAGAAAGTCAACTAAGGGACTACTCCAATCCGGTGCTAAAGACATTTGATACAAAGTAGCATGCTCCGCAAGGGTTCTGTCAATACAATTTGGACAATCCTTACACATCCTATAGACATCTACTTCCATAGTTGGCATATATATGCCTAATCTCTTCAATGTATATAGGGTTTGATGTTTCAAATGGTGTCTTTCTAATTCATATACATGTGCTAGTTGCAACCATTTCATGTGTTGTTTTTTGTCCACACAATAAGCTAAAACTCCTTGATTAGTGTGCTTGTATATACTTCCTACCGTTATATGATACTTTTGACATTTAACAACCTCTTTATTCTTTGTTCTCATTGTGGGATGTTTGTGTCGAAAGTGAGAATAGGCACAATAGCTTTAGCCCAATTAGGTACTACTACCAAGTTGAACAAGTATGCATTAAAAAATTCATCTCATACTCCTTGGGGTGATTCTCCTCAACTTAATCTAGAAAGGTGATCCACCCAAAGGTGAGTCTTGCCTTTCCTAAAAACTACTTCAAAATCATATTCCACTAATAAGAGCAACCATCTTACTAACCTCTGTGTGTTGCAAGTTTCGTTCACAAGATAGAGTAGAACCTAGTGATCTGTAAAAAAATTAAACTTATTTGCAAACAAATAATGCCTAAACTTCTTAACTGCATATAGCATGTCTAATCCTTGTTGTTTCATAGTGGTATAGTTTCTTTATGCTGCATTCAACTGCCTATTAGCATAAGCAATGGGAAGATCTATGTTCCCTTCTCCTATAATTTGTGCTAGCACACGTTCAATAGCATAATTGGAAGCATCCACATGAACATGAAATAGCTTACTCCAATCTTGTGTTGTTAAAATTGGTGTTGAACACAATCGTCATCTAAGCTCATTAAAAGAGTTTCCACACTCTTCATTCCACTCGAAGTTAGTCAGAAGGTTGTATAGAGGCTTTGCAAAATATCATACATGTGAATAAAACGACTATAATATCCACAATGTCCCATAAAAGCTTATAATTCCATGACCTTCTTTGGTATAGGTAGCTTTGCAATGGCTCTAACCTTATCTTTGTCCATCGATATCCCATTTTTTGGCAGTGTCCTAGAATCTTGCCTTGCCTCACCATGAAAACACACTTTTCTAGGTTCAAGAAGACTTCATATTCTCTACATATGTCAAAGGTGTGTTTTAATTTAGGGATATGCATTTTTCTGATGTTAGAATGACCACACAAGTCATCCATGTGGACTTCTAGTTGTCTTATGTTGGTCTTGAGGGGTGATGGCCACTTGATTTTAGCTTGAGAATCCATCAAGAAAGCTATATACTTCCTTGTCTGCTACATGTTCTAAAAGATGCTCAATGATAGGAAGAGGATAACTATCTCTTATAGCGGTTGCGTTAATTTTTTTCAAGTTAATGCATACATGCAACTTCCCATTCTTTTTGGGCATAACCACAATGGGGGATACCCATTTGGTACGCTCAATTTCATAGATAAATCCTACTTCTATCAGCCGATCGATTTCCCCTTTGATTTTGGTGGCATAATTATCATTATAGGTGTAAGGTTTCTACTTGGTAGGCTTGGCTTCCAAAGACATTGGGATACCGTCAGATCATATAACTAGGTGCACTCCTTTCAAATCTTTATAACTCCAAGCAAATACATCTCTTTACTCTCTCAATAGATTTATCAACTCATGTTCTTCCTCTTCTTAAGTTGTGTCCTATGTATGTACATCTATCTTTGCCCTCTTCTATGGTTACTATAGCTTTTTCGTCTTCTCTTTATTGTCATAGGCTTCTCTTGTGATTGCTTCTCTTTTAGGTATTCTTATCGTGGCCTTTCTATCTTCTATCTCGTCTTTCTTGAAGTTTCTTGGAACTTCAAACAATGCTTCTTGCATGGTGATTGGTTTCCTTCCTTTCTTTTTTTCATTTTTATCATCTTGTGTCATAGTCAACTTCTTTTGTCTTTTACATTTTTTGCATTCTTGAATCCTAGCATCTATCAAGTAAAGGTACTCTTCTTCTGAGGCACAAAAAGGTTCCATCATTATGGATTCCTCATCCTCATCACTAAGTTCCTTGAGTGTTGTCCTGCTAGGCTCACGAACCGATTCAAACATGAGTGGTTCTATGGTGAAAACTGAAATTTCATAGCTATCTTCATCGTAGTGGGGATCCATTGCTCCTCATTGACAGCTATTTCCATCATGGCTAGAATTTATGCCCAACCATTGGGTTCAAATTCTTCATTCAAAAACACCATAGGTGCATGGTTAGGTCTTGAACTAATCACTACAACAGATCGATGGTATACCGAGGTTTGTATCGAGGAAAATGAACGCGAATTTATTTGCCGCGACGTTGGTGTAAAGGTCGGTATGCGCGTCGGTACAAAAGCGTCGGTATAAGCATCGATATGGGCATCGGTATATGCACCGGTATATGCGCTGGTAATACCGGTGCCCATACCGACGCCCATACTGAGGCCGCTCCTGAGTGTTCTGTCGCGTATACCATCGGCTGTTGGGTGTACCGACGCTTATTCCGAGGACATTACTGGAAGTACCATCGCGTATACCGATGACCATACCAGCAAAAAAATTTTTGGGCAGAGTGTGTTGTCTTTTGCTACAACATTACCATGATGTTGCTTAACAAAAGACAATACACTCTGCCCAAAAAAAACCGAGTACATGTGATGTGTACTCTAATATCAACCAAAATATGATTTCATGAAACAGAGTATTATTGGACACGAAAGAGATAATCAAAATGAACCATGAACCATGTACAAAAGAAGTTATATATTTTGATAATGAAGCATGTACAAGAGTGTAGCAAACCACTGTCATATATGACGCTTTTACAAAATGTGGCAAAGCAATGCATTGCCATATGAAAATCAAATACAAAATTTTTGTGTTCCACTGCCATACACATGCAAAGAACGTTCCATATCAACAGTCCTACAACAAAGAACATTAATGGAATGAGATAAATTCACATGAAAATTACAAACAACAAGTAAAAACCAAGTTTATAAATTAATTACCTCATCGCAAATGCTCCCATGAAACGACCGCACCACGTACCTCCAAGTCCTCCAATAGTGCAATCAACCCATGATGATATCCGTAAGACTCCTCCGTTCGTGTTGGAGGATGACCCATTGCCAGCTCCTGAAACAAATATACAAAAGATTAGAGGAACATACATGAGAAATTTAACACAAATAAATTCAATAAATGAAATGGTACTTACAAACTCATGACACATCGTGTCATATCCGCCGCTGCCCAAATGTAACGGTCCAACCGTATCTAAACGTGTGGCTACGGCATCTCTCTGCTAGCGATATCGGTCAGGAGTCTGCTGCTGCTCGTCACGAATCACGTCCCACTCCTCAGCATCTAACCATACAGGCTTTGGTAAGCCTGCTCTGAAAGCATCACGAGCCTCGGATTGTCGATGGGACATAATCTCACGTGCAGTGTGCAGAATCCACTCTGAACGGACAAGAGACTATCCATCGGCTGGTCGAAACTCCTGATAAATCATCTGTGTGATATAATTCTTCGGATCTTTATCATGTTCAATCCATTTCAGCATGATAGAGTGTCCAAACTGGATGGAGCAAAGTTCTCGTATGCATGCACGCATTGCTTTGCCAGCCGCATCCATCATCGGAGCTCCATCTCGGATACTATACACCTTGGAGTCATCATGGTCATGAGCACCCCAAGGTGTACGTGGTGTACTGCGTGGCTTACCTACATCTGAGATACTCGTCCTAGGAGTAGAAGTGGGCGACACAACGTCCGTCGCACTGCCTCCAAAACAGCCACCTCCTCCGCCTCCAGACCTACTTGTAGATCCACTCCTAGAACCTCCTGCTCCAGAGCGTGACCTCGATCTACGAGACGGGCCAGAACCTGTATCGTATTGAGGTGTCGAACGCACATGTCTACTAGTAGACCCAGTAGGAGATGGCTGAAAAGATGGTCGTGGTGGAGTCACAAAGCTAGGAGACATACCTCCTACGGGAGTAGCACCACCCGCAGGAGTGACACCGATAGGAGTGACATTGGCGGGAGTGACACCGGCAGGAGTGAGGCCAGCAAGAGTGAGGCTGGCAAGAGTAAGGCCACCAGGAGTGAGGTCGGGAGGAGTGCTATCTCGAGCCATCCAATACTGTCATGCAGCAGCCATATACGTAGGAGGAACCTGAGAGATGAACTCCAAAAACTGCTCCTCTGTCATGGAATGTGGAGTGACTGGAGGACTGTCTCCCATCGTTCTCTGTAATAAAAGAACTCAAGAAATCAGCATGCGATAATAGAAGTAATATAGAGAATAAACAAAAAAAAACAAAAATTAGTACGTTCAAGTGTTTTATTCAAAAGTCCTCTAGTCTAGCATCCTCTTGAAGATCCGATGCACCGAGAATATCTATCTCTATATTGATGGCTTCTAAATCGCTTGCTATGTTGGTTTCTTCCTGATCATCGTCTATTGATTCGTCTTCTCGAACAATGAACTCTTCTTCAATGACCTCTTCTTCTCGAACAATGATCTCTTCCTCCTCGAATATCGAATGAATCTCTGAGTCCACTAGAGATTGACTTTCTTCTACATCTATGTTCTCAAAAATTTGTCTACTACGTGGAGAGACTTGTAAAACAAATAGCCACTCTGGTTCTTTTGAATCTGGTATAAAAACAACTTGCTCATAGTGTTCGGGAAGTACAAATGTATCCCTTTCATCTGTCCATAATCTTGTGGAGTCGACTTGAAGCAAACCGCTTTTATCCTGTCTCACTATTGCGTTTCTTCCAGAGGTGACTACTTTGAACCATTTCACATCAAAGCATTATCATCTCTTGCACTCACTCTACTTTTTTGTAGAAAATTCACCATCACTCCACTATCAAAAGTAGACCTATTTTGATCGATTCGTGCGACTCGAAAGTGTCGTCCATGAGACCATAGTGCACCGTATTTAATATACTCCCAATCACATCCTTTTGCGAGTTCTTCTTCTTCTTCAGAGATATCTTCACCCGCTGCCTTTGCTTGTGAAACCGCTGTATCTAGCCATCTGCTCGTTGGAAAAGGTGGAAGAGGTCGAAGACTTTCTGGAAGAGGCAAAAATCGAGTGGAACGATTTCTTCGAAACTGAGCTCTTTCCTTTGCGTTAGTTTCCTTAACAAGCTCATATCTTTCTAACCACTTCTGCATAGGCTCAGAGTTAACTATGCAAAACTTCATTGCCTTCTCTCTGAAAGCTGCATCCATTTTTCTCTGCAATCCTTTACCTTGTGGTTCATCGCCTACGAGACGAACATCGTCATCATCGCTCCATAAGCGAGGCATTTTGGGATCCGACATATGTAGAAACTCAGTTATGAATACAAGAGATTCTTGTACAAGCCATCCCTCTGCCATGCTACCCTCTGGACGTGCTCTCTGTCGAACAAATCCTTTTAATGTCTTCATAAAGCACTCTAAGAAGAACATCCATCGACTATGTACAGTTCCTGCTATTGCAACTTCATCTACCACATAAACCAGTAAATGAAGTTGAATAGTGAGAATACTTGTGGGAAAGTATTTCTCTACCATACAAACAGCCTCGATAGCATTGAGTTTCGCACTCTCTATGTTATCTCTATTTATCTCTTTAGAAGATATCCACCATACTAAAGAACTAATTTTATAAATGGTTCTTCGTACATCCGCTGAAAGACAATCTTTTAGAGCTACAGGGAGCACAAACTGTAAAAACTTGTGCCAATCATGAGACTTGAGTCTTGCAAGATCATCGTTTCGTGTGAAAGCAGTCTTTAGACACCTCATGCATCCAGTAGGTGTTCGAAACTCTGAATTCACTTGTTGCTCTTCCATCCTGCGAAGCACCCAAGGAGCTCTTGGTAACGATACTGTTCCATTGGGCTTAGTAATTTCCCACAACTCTCGCATACGACCTCGCTCTTCTAAGTCCTTCCTTTGTGCTTTGCTTTCTTTCTTTCCGATCAAAGTTTTCCAAAGAATCTCTCCCACATTCTTAAAAATATGCATCGGGTCCACCAAATGATTGATCAAAATTCACTCCAATAAGGGAGTTCATGAAAGATAGACAACCGTTTTATGCCAGTAATTGGATTTTCTGAATCCCACAGTTGTTTCCAATCGCTAGCTTTCATTTGGTGTTGCGCTTGTCGACCAATTTATCCTTCACGTAAAACATGTCCATCAAGCAAATATCTATGATGTCCTTCATAGACAGTTTTACGTAGTGCTTTGGAATAGCGTGCTTCGAGTCGTGGTCCGCATAAAGGACAAGCATGGTAACCCGAAATCGATAAACCTGAACATTCACCATAACCAGGCCAATCACGCATTGTCCACATAAGTATGCCTTGCACTCGCACATCTCGTCTTCTTGTAGGTTGAGACATGTCACGCACAGTAATCCCATCCCATAAAATGCGCAGTTCTTCCACAAGTGGTGCAAGATATACATCCATGTTTTTTACCTTATACTTACCTGGTACAATAAGAGCTAATAATAAATGACCTTTCTTTGTGGCCAACCATGGTGGGATATTATAATTGACCAAACATACAGGCCATGTGCTCCATGAAGAACTGCATAATCCAAATGGATTCACTCCATCCATAGCTAGTCCTAGACGTATGGACCGAGGCTCACTAGCAAACTCTGGCCACTTACTATCTATGTGCTTCCAAGCATCAGAGTCAGTAGACACTCGCATTACATTATCTGTAGACCTGCTCTTTGTATACCATGACATTAACTCAGCTATAGATTTGCATCTAAACATGTTCTTAATTCGTGGAATCATAGGAAAGTGGCGAAGAACCTTTGAGGGGATTGCTTCACCTACGTCTTCTCTAAATCTATTTGCTCCACACTTTGGACATACGTGGAGATGCTCATACTCATTCCGAAAGAGAATGCAATCATTCGGACAAGCATGAATTTTAGTATAATCCATTCCAATGGACTCTAAAAAGCGAATTTGTTCTCCACGTACCTGAACAATTTAGTGACACTACTATCTGACCATCCATAAATGGATTGCAGATTGAGCATCGTGAGTGACGCACGTAGTACAGATATCTTTGCTCCATTGTAAAGTGGTAAACGAGCTAGTCTTTGCATGTTTTCATATTCTTCATCGACTTTTGATCGTGGAATTTTTGTTGTGTCCATGAAACTCTCGACACCTTCTCCACCATCATGATCTTCGTCCATCTCATAAAATGCTTCAAGCATCTCTTCCATATGTTGATTTTGTGTAATATTATTAGTACTTGCTTATACATCTAAGTCCTTTTTTGCTCTCTTTTTTCCACGAGAGGTTACCGGTGCAATGTCGTTTGGGTCCATCTGCTCACCTGGGGGACCATCCGAATGATAATGTAGGTTTTCCAGTTGACTCCTATCAAAGGATCCATACTCTCTAACATGTGCAGTACAAATTCATCGTTTCTGATAAATTTGATACTTGCACTCTGTGCAAGGACATGCCATTCTCTCTTGAGGATCCAAAGAAGCCATCTGCTACAATATGGACGTTTTAGAACATTTATTTTTTTATTAAACCTAAAAATCATACTCTTAAAGACTTAAACCCTAATCTATATAACTATCTTATTTTATCTATATATTCGGATTTTTTCTTAATTGATCCTATTTTATATATATTTATTTATTTATTTATTCAGATTTTCTTCCTCTTAATTGAGTTATATGTATGCTTAAACCCTAAAACCCTAATTTTAAAGATCTAGACCTAAATTATGTATATTTCTATACACATGTGTATATACATGTATATATGTATTATATGTGTACTCCAGAGTGTGTATATATGTTATGTAGGTGTTAAAACCCTAAAACCCTAATCAAAATGACCTAGACCTAAAACATGTATATATATGTATGCATGTGTATATATATATGTATATATATATATATATATATGTGTGTGTGTGTGTGTGTGTGTGTGAATATAGATAGGTGTATAAGTATGTGTGTATGTGTATGTGTATATATATTCACTCTATTTAAAATGATTAAAATTAAACCTATTTTTATATATTTAATCATATATATTTCAAATTTCAATTTAAAACACTAGTTCTTATCATATTTTATTATCTATATAAGTATCCTACTGTATATATATATATATATATATATATATATATATATATATATATATATATATATATATATATATATATATATATATATATATATATATATATATATATATATATATATATATATATATATTCAGATTTTTTTCTTAATTAATCTTAATTTTACATATTTTATTATATATATTTAATTAAATTATTTAAAACACTAGTTCTTTTTATATTTATTTATGTATATAATTATCTTATTATATATATATACATATATATATATATATATATATATATATATATATATATATATATATATATATATATATATATATATATATATATATATATATATATTCAGATTTTTTTCTTACGTAATCCTATTTTTATATATTTATTTAAAGTATTTAAAACACTAATTCTTTTTATATTTATTTATGTATATAATTATCTTATTATATATATATATTTATTTATATATTCAGATTTTTTCCTAACGTAATCCTATTTTTATATATTTAATTATATATATTTAATTAAATTATTTAAAACACTAATTCTTTTTATATTTATTTATGTATATAATTATCTTATTTAATATATATATTTATTTATATATTCAGATTTTTTCCTTACGTAATCCTATTTTTATATTCAATTATATATATTTAATTATATATATTTAATTAAATTATTTAAAACACTAATTCTTTTTATATTTATTTATGTATATAATCATTCTTGTTTTATATATATTTATTTATTTATATATTCAGATTTTTTCCTTATGTGATCTTAATTTTATATATTTAATTATATATATTTAATTAAAACCCTAATCTCAAAGATCTAGACCTAAAATATGTATATTTTTGTATGCATGTGTATCTACATGTATATATGTATTATATGTATATGCGTATGTGTGTATATATGTTATGTAGGTGTTAAAACCCTAAAACCCTAATCTTAAAGATTTAGACCTAAAATATGTATATTTCTGTATGCATGTGTATCTACATGTATGTATGTATTATATGTATATGTGTGTTTGTGTATATATGTTATGTAGGTGCTAAAACCCTAAAACCCTAATCAGAAAGACTTAGACTTAAATCTAAATACTAAAACCTAAATACTTAAACACTTATAAAAATTTAAACCCCCTAATCCTAAAACCCTAATCATATTTTATATATTTATTTATTTATATATTCAAAAATCTTTTCTTATTTTTCTATATATTTTTTCTTAATATAAATATAATTGAGTTATATGTATGCCTAAACCCTAAAACCCTAGTCTTAAAGATCTAGACCTAAAATATGTATTATTTTGTATGCATGTGTATCTACATGTATATATATGTATTATATGTGTATGTGTATGTGTGTATATATGTCATGTAGGTGTTAAAACCCTAAAACCCTAATCTTAAAGATTTAAACCTTAAATATGTATATTTTTGTATGCATGTGTATCTACATGTATGTATGTATTATATGTATATGTGTGTTTGTGTATATATGTTATGTACATATTAAAACCCTAAAACCCTAATCTTAAAGATTTAAACCTTAAATATGTATATTTTTGTATGCATGTGTATCTACATGTATGTATGTATTATATGTATATGTGTGTTTGTGTATATATGTTATGTAGGTATTAAAACCCTAAAACCCTAATTAGAAAGAGTTAGACTTAAATCTGAAATACTAAAACCTAAATACTTAAACACCTATAAAAATCTAAACCCCTAATCCTAAAACCCTAATCATATTTTATATATATATTTATTTATATATTCATATTTTTTTTCTTATTTTTCTCTATATTTTTTCTTAACATAAATATAATTGAGTTATATGTATGCCTAAACCCTAAAACCCTAATCTTAAATATCTATACCTAAAATATGTATATTTCTTTATACATGTGCATATACGTGTATATATATATATTTTTTATGTGTATGTGTATGTATGTGTAAATAGCCTAAAAACTCTAATCCTATTTTTATATATTTGATGTAAAAAAAAACTTCAAAATAAAAACTTTATATATTTAATTAAAACACTAGCTTATGTGTGTGTATACATGTGCATGTGTGTATGTATGTGTGTGTGTGAATGTATGCATGTGTGTATATGTGTATGTGTATCTATGTATGCATGTGTGAGTATATGAGTATGTATGTACATATGTGTGTGTATGTATGCATGTGTATACATGTGTGTGTGTGTGTGTGTGTGTATGTATACATGCATGTGTGTATGTATGCATGTGTGTATATATGTGTGTGTATGTATGCATGTGTACATGTGTGTGTATATGTATGCATGTGTGTACATGTGTGTGTGTGTATGTGTATGTGTGTGTATGTATGCATGCATGTGTGTGTATGTGTATGTGTGTGTATGTATGCATGCATGTGTGTATATGTGTGTATGTATGTGTGTATACATATGTGTATATGTGTGTGTATGTATGTGTGTATGCATGTGTGTGTGTATGTATGCATGTGTGTATGTATGCATGTGTGTATGTATGTGTGTGTATGTATGCATGCATGTGTGTATATGTGTGTATATATGTGTGTGTGTGTGTATGTGTGTATGTGTGTATATGTGTGTGTGTATATGTGTATGTATGCATGTGTATATATTTGTGTGTATGTATGTGTGTATGCATGTGTGTGTATATATGCATGTGTGTAAATTTGTATGTGTGTGTATGCATGCATGTGTGTATATGTGTGTGTATGTAAGCATGCATGTGTGTATAGGTGTGTGTATGTAAGCATGCATGTGTGTACATGTATGTGTGTATGTATGCATGTGTAAATATGTAAATGTGTGTGTATGTGTGTGTGTGTGTATGTATGCTCTATTTTCCTATCTCTATCTTGATCTTTTCTTTCATTATTCTTTATCTCTCTCTCTCTCTCTCTCTCTCTCTCTCTCTCTCTCTCTCTCTCTCTCTCTCTCTCTCTCTCTCTCTCTCTCTCTCTCTCTCTCTCTCTCTCTCCCCTCTCTCTCTCTCTCCTCCCTTTCTCTCTCCTTCTCTCTCTATCAATAGAGAATAAAACAATCACTTACAAGTATGTCCCTCTTTTGGATCGTTGTCGTCAAAGCGTAATGTATGTTGCCTATCGTCCAGTTCCAAACAATCAACGCCAAAGAACTTCTGCAAAATTAAAGAAAAGAGAAATTATAAAACCTAAAACATAGAGAAACACAAATGCTAACAGTACGTGCAGCACTTACCAAGATGTGAGATCTAAGCCGAGAGAGAGTGTGTGTGTGTGTAGAGAGAGAGATCTGTGTATGTGTGTGTGTGTGTGCACAAGACAATGCAGGTTGCAATTCGGTTCACGCGCGCAAGTTCGACAAAAGACCAACAATACTCAAACACGCGCAAAAATGTGAAGTTTTTCTCTCGGGTTTGCGGTATGTTTAAAACTCGGCCTCGGTATATGCGTCGATATGCGCGTCGGTAACTTCCAGTAAATTACCGACACATATACCGACGCATATACCAAGGGTTGCGGGCCACACCGACAATCCGTTTAAAACGGTCATACCGACGGTCACTTGACCGTCGGTATCTCTAAGTGATATTTTCCAACGCCCATACAGACGCCGAGCGTGACCGTCAGTATATGCAGTGTCGGTATGCCCCTCATATGTTGTAGTGAATCTAGGGTTCTCATTAGCACCTATGCTTCTAGAGGTTAACCTTTCCTCTTCTTCTAGTGCAAGTTTACACATCCATAAGTGGGTGTCTTCATGGATCCGTGAGGATCGTGATCCTATGTTTTTTTCTAATTTTCTATGGACTAGGTTCCATTTCAAGGGTGGTACATTTTTGTGGGAATAATCTTTGAGATTGAATTTAGCTATCACACCTAAATGCTATAAGTACAAGGAACAGGTTCCCCAATCTTGCACTATTTGCAACTATCCCATGAAGAATCTTCCTAAAATCATCTCATTGATGTGATTCTTATCAAAGTCACATATGGAAAATGTATGTTCAAACTCTACACCACAAGTAGTGAGAGTTATCCCTTCTAAAAACCCTAAAGGTTTCTCAATATGTTCGTCTGCCATTTGCAACTTCATTCTCGTTGGCTTGAGTGTTGGTTTGCCCCATCACTTCCATAGAGAAGTGGTAGAAATAGCAACTCCTGCACCCGATTCTAGAATAGCTTTTTTTGTCTATCACTAATAAGTTTTCCTTCCTCCCCTTTGCTCATGTCTCCTATCTTATCCAAGGGTATCTCTAGCACTGTTTTATGCAATCCTATGTGAGCTTTACTATCTCTTAAGGTGTTTGCTTAAATCTATGGATCAAGGATGAAGTGTTATGCCAAATACCACTCTTACAGAAATCCATGATGAAGGCTTCTAGAAACTAGTTAATATCCTTGAATTGACCTTGATGTAGTGGTTGGAACCATGTCAAGAATATGTTCTTTAGAGTTAGACCAAAATCGTTTGTATTGAGTAAAAAAATCTCCAACTTGTTCAGCTCTCAAAACTTGTCTGAATTCAACTACATGGTCGTAAGGGTCTCCAGTGCCATCAAAGTAGTTCTTCATTGACTTTACCAATTGAGTAGGTCTTAATATCCTAGGGTGCTCTCTAGGCCTAGGCAAGGGAAACTCCTCCATGCCTCTGGTGTCTAGATCCTCTCGGTCTCCCTTGATCCATTTTGTCTGTGTCTAATCTTGACCTCTCTCTTCTTTAGGGCTTTGTGAAACTCACTTCAGGTCTCTCGCAAGTCTTCTCTTTGTGAATAGCTAGGACATGAGAAGATCGAGCCCCGTGTTGTCCATGAGAACCATGTGGTCTCTATGGCAGGAATACCAGTTCACCTTTCTAAGTTTAGGCATGTCTTACATGTTCCATGGCCATGAACATCCTCTCAGAAGAGTTATCTAGGTAGATCACCTTCCCTTGGGTGTCTGGGCCTTTGAACACATAAATCATTACTCCCTCTATCTCACCCAATTTATCTGGCTTGAATCTCCAGAAGGTATTTTCAATATCTCTATTCAAGAAAAGCTCTTTGCTATTATTGTCTTGGGGAATCCATTCTAGTGTGATTACTAGAGTAATCTAAATTGACTTACCACGAGGTTTCCTAAGCTCTTTTCCCATATTTTCTTGATCCAAGTCTCCTATTTTAGACTCAAGGATAATTATACCAAACTCGTCCCTCCTATCAGATGAGCTTGTAACCACATACATGGTTCCTTGATTATCAATATAAGATCCCTCTTCAAAATTGACTACTAGATGTTCAACTCTAAAGGATTGATTAGGGTTTTTGAGTTGGACTATTGATCTTCTAAAAACATCCTCACAGATGTGAGCACCTAATCAATTGATTCGTATGTACTCCAATTGAGTCTTATAGGAACCTTCAAGGGTTTGTAAATTGGCTAGCCCAAAATCACTTGTAGGTCTTTTCATGCTAAACAACATTCTCGAATCACTACTATCTGAGCTCAATACATAAGGGTAGTCACTGAGCTGATGAGCCCATGACCTATGGTGAGATTGACACTAGCTTAAGATGACCAGATGCTTTTTCTATCCCATCCTAGGTGTCTACATAACCTAAGGTTCACATGCTTTGATAATTGACCCAATTACCCATGTACAACTGTGTTACTAGTTTCTTTTGTAATATCCACTTTTTCTTTCTCATTTTTAGGGTGTATTTTTTTCTTCTCTAAATATAGATATTGTCAAGAAAACTTAAGTTTTACCATAGTTAGGTTTTTTCATGATTTAGCTTAATCTATCCTTGAACTTGAGAAATTAAAGTCTCTTGAACTTGATCATGCCTATCATTGCCCGAAATGAATCAAATTCACAAATCACTTTTAGTCTAAGCTAGGGAATTGAGTGAGAGTTATTGCAACCCCATGCTTGATGCCCTTGCTTATATCCAATTGCTTGGGATAAGTGCTGCCAATATCAAAAGAAACACCTCTAACTTGCTTAGCCCTTCAAGTAGCTCCAAGATCACTACAAAAAATCCCAAAAGTTAGCCCAAAATTGGCCAAGATTTGAAACACTAATTTTTTGTTGTTTTTCTTGTTTATCCCAACGGACAATTTGTCTATCATGATGGACAGATTCTATCAAAGGGGATTATCTATTGCAATCGATAGGTTTGTGCGATACACTGGTTTTTCGTGATGTATAGAGTCTATCATGCTCTTATATCTGTCATAATGGATAGAGTTTTTGTTCATGTGTCTCTATCACGATGGTCAAAAAAATCAGTGGGCCTCCTATCGTGATGGATAGTATCATCTCACATCAATTCCTTCCGCACTTGAATATGCTCCACGATACCTATTGGAGCAACATACACAAGATCAACATTTTCTCAAAGCTCTTGACAAGACAAATCCATTAGAAGTTTCTCAAAGCATTTTAAGTTTTTTGCATGAAGTTATGGACAAAAAATCAAGTTTCAAGAATCACCTACCCTTCACCTAACAACTCCCTACACTTCATACACGCGTGAAAGAAATGAAAAAATATGGGCAAGGGGTAGAAAACTCATCCAAGCACACATTACACGCCATAAAAACATGCACACAAGCTCACAAAGAAGGAGATAAGAGGGCAAGAAGAGAGAGTTGCCAGTTTTTTTATTCAAGTTAGTTCTCTATTGAAAATGGCAAAAAATCTTTACAAAAGAGTCACCAAGAGACTTATATACATGTGCCTCATTTTGGTCCTTTCACACATGAGTGAATCGGAACTTTGAGAAATTCCTAAAGAAAACCATCATTTTACAAAGATATGGTACATGTTTAGGGAATTATGCGATTAGAGGACTCCCCTAGTGCATTTACAAGGCTTTCAACACATCCATGGGCTTTGTTTAAAAAAGAAATGGGTATTTTTTTTTTATTTGTGTGCCTCTGATGTGCTTCTCTTCCTTTATTTAGTCCTTCTTTCGTTTCTCCTCTTTCTCCTCCTAAGTTTTTGAATCTACAACACTCTTCCCCTCTTAGTCTTTGTTGTCCCAGACAAGCTTCGATCGGCTTCACGTGACATGCCACCAGTAGTTGAAGATGAGTTAGACTTTGTTCGAGAAAGGGCTTTCTTCACCATTGGCTGGTGTTTCAGAAGTTCCCTTTCCAACCTTTGAACTTTTGGTCTTGAACCATTGGGACTTGCTTCATTGTCATTGGCCTTCTTTATTAGTTCTTAGATCTCTTTCTTTCCTAGTATATATGTTTTAGCTTGATGCATGCCCTTGCAGGACTTTGGGTAGAGGGTAGTTGTCTTCTATGCTTGATTAACCATTGCTTTATTTTTATGTTGGCTTCTTTTCCATTTCTTGCTACATAATTCTTCCACAATCTTCTTCATGTAGATGTGTGTGATTATGCCACTAGATCACTAGATGGAGCTCTTTACTTTGTCACTTTCATTTTATGATGTTGATAGAAAAGTTTGGGTATTTGCTATCAAGCCAAAGGATGATGTTTATCCTACATTCAAGAAATGTTTTGTGTGGTAGAGATTGGAAAGGGCTCAAAGATGAAGGCATTATGTTTTGATAATGATGGAGAGTATATGTCTCATGAGTTCAACCGATTTTGTCCATCTAGAGAAACTTGTCAAGATCTTATAGCTCCATATACCCTACTATAGAATGGTGTAGTTGAAAATATGATTAAAACTATTTAGGATCACGTTTGTTTTAATTTCACATCATGCAAATCTTAAGTCTTTTGGGCATAAAAAATCCTAATTGATATTCATGTGGTAAAATTTTCATCCATTGCCAAATATTTGAAAGTGCCATAAGAGTTGTGGATTTGGAAGCTATCACGTTATGATTACCTTTGAGTGTTTACATATGAAGCATACATTCATCTCTCTAAAGATCATAGAAAATAAAAATTATCTGAAGTCTAGAACATGCATATTTCTTAGATATGGAACTAATGGGTAGTTTGCATATCATAGGTGGCACCATTAAACGTGTTTAATGATCAAACGTATTGATGTCATTTTCAATCATCAAAAGATTCCTTCGAGTGTGCAAAGAATGTGACAGAAAGGGTTGTGTTGAATAATAGAATGCTAGTGTGCATGACAAAAAACCATAAAGATTATCTTCACGTGTTTCACATCCACTTGATATATTTGTTCTAGGTTTGGATTGGATTATTCTAAGAGATTCCAGTGAACCTTCATGTTAGAAGAAGCTATGCATCTACAATCATGACAAGTAGGAGAGTGCCATGAAAAGTAAACTCAATTGTAATCGTAAGAATGGTACTTGGGAGCTAGAACTCTTGCCAAAGGGTAGGAAAGATTTACCATGAAAATGGGTCTACAAGTTGAAATTCACATCAAGTAGTGCTTCTCCAAAGTATAAATCACACATGGTTGCAAGAGAATTCAAGCAACAATAAAGAATAGATTTTGATGAAATCTTCTCCACAATAATCAAGATTACTATAATATGCATGTTTCTTGGATTAGTTGCATAAGAGGACTTAGAATTGGTCCAAATGGATGTGAAGACTACTTTCTTGCATGGGTATCTTACAAATAAGATCTATATGGAACAACGAAAGGGTTATGCAGTTCCCTGCAAGTAGACTCTTATATCTAAGCTCAAGTAGAGATTGTATGGACTTAAGAAATCACCTAGATAGTGGTATCAAAGGTTTGATGCACGATGAAAACTTCAAGTATATCTATAGAAAATCTAGTGTTCAATGTATGGAGGCATTGGAGGACTCCAATGGCTAGGAGAGAAGTACGATGGCCATTCAAGATGTGAGTGAGTTCTTTGCTATATCCATGACTTCTTCACTAGAGTATATATAAGATTTTCTCCTTGATTTTAGTAGATATTGTTGATCGATTCTATCAAAAAGGTTCCATTCACTTTTTAGCTACCAATTTGAGTTTTGAGTTCAAATGTGGCTCATGGTTTTTTTTCTCTCTTTAGACATACTAAATTCTTGACTTTTCCTCATAAGATACTTTTACAATAGGTAAAAATATAGTGAGGCTTATCTTTACAAATTACCTAAGGATATGCATATACAAACACATTGTTTCTCGTAGTCAAATGTAATCCAAAAAAAAATATGGTCAAACACTTTGGCTTGCCATATGTACCAAGAGCTCCCCAAAAAGCCTAAAATGCTTCAGTCTTCATTCCTTTGCAATATCGTAAAGTCGAATTGTTGCTTTGAACTTGTTTAGTTTTACTCCATCCAATGCTTTAGCCATCATGTTGCACATTGTTGTTGAGTTGAGATATATTAAATATCAATCTCCTTAATTGTAATCTTCTCCCTAACATAGTGATAATGGACCTCAATGTGTTTAGTCCTTGCATGATAGATTGGGTTTGTTGCAAGATGCAAAGAACTCGTGTTATCATCAAATATGTGAGGAGTAGATGAATTCATCCCTAAATCAACAGATAGCTTCTTGAGTTTCATTTTCCAATCCTCTATATTCTCCTTTTGTAGATGAGAGAGCAATAGTAGGTTGCTTCTTTGATGAGCAAGAAATGAGTTTAGACCCCACAACTTAAAGAAAATAAGAGGTACTTCTCCTATCATCTCTTGATCTTGCCCAATCTGTGTCAGAAAAGATCTTGATATCTATATCAAAAGTATATGAATATAATAAGCCTTCATTGATTGTTCCCTTGAGATAGTTAAGTATCCTTTTGGCTACCTCCATGTGTGGCTTCCTAGGTGAGTGCATAAATTGACTCAAAACACTCACACTATAACTGATATGTACCCTTATGAGAGTAGCATGGTGGAAACCCCTACTAGACTTTAATAACATGTCACATCTTCAATTAGATCTGCTTCACGAGAACTCAATTTGGAGTCCGCTTCCATACATGTGCCTCCAACATTTGCATTTTCCATTTTGAACTTTGTGAGCATATCTTTGATGTAATTTCTTTGACTAAGGTAGATACCATGCTTTATGTACATGACTTCCAATCCAAGGAAGTATGTGAGCTTCCCTAAATCACTTACCTGCAATGTTCTAATCTCTTCCTCTATGACATGCCTCCACTCTGGCTCCTTTGCTTCCTTATATGATGAGGGTTTTCCAGATTTCACAACCTAAGCATGTATATAGAATGCTTAATGACTAATGAGGTATCATATCCATGCCTTTCTAGCTTCTTCTTTTCTTTGGTAGACCTTCTAATTGTTTGTTGAGATGATTCTACTAGATCTCTTAATTCCTATACTTTGGATTTTCCTTTAGAGTTCCAAAACTTTATCTCCCTTGGAGAAGTCTTCTGATCATCCTTTGATTCACATCACTCTTCAAGTGTGTGGAGTTTTTCTTGATAGTATTGGAAAATCATCCTCCAAATCTTCCTACAATATTCTTCAAACCAAGATTTATTTTCATCATATACCACATCTCGACTTACCAAGAATCCTTTAGTGCTAGGATTATAAAGTTTATAACCATTTTGGTTCACCTCATAACCTACGAACACATATTTCACTACCTTGGGATCAAGCTTCCCTCTCATTTGTAATGGTACGTGTGCATATGCAATGCATCCAAACATTTTGCACTAATCCAAGCTTGTTTTTCTTCCATTCCAAGCTTCATAGGGTGGCATACCTTCCAAGGACTTTGAGGTTGTAAAATATTCGTTGTAAAATTGCTTCCTATATGTCGAGGAACATTTCAACAAGGTGCCAATGTCCAATGTGACTTCTGTTCCAGCCAACAATTTCACGATATCAACTTCTTCTGAGCTTTGCTTGTCCTTTCGACATTTCAAAGCCCTCAACGTTTCAAGGAATGGAGCAACGCCTGGCACGAACTTCTTTGCCACTGGTGGAAGTATCTCCACTTCGTCTCTTTCTTCTAGTTCTACTTGCTCCAGAGTTCCTTTTGCTCTTTCCTGTACTTCACTATACTTAGGTGCGCTCCCTTTGCTTGCATTTTCAGTTCTTTTCTCCACATCCTTTTTCAAATATTCTTGTGTCCGGGTGACCACTGCCACAATTGGCTCTTTCCATGCACCCTTGCCATGGTTAGCCTCTTACAAAGTGCATTGATGAACTGGATCCCTCCTGAGGATTTGGCATCCTAAACACCACTCCAATAGTGGGGACTTGCTCTTGTGCTCTAGGGGTGGGATATGTTTGAGTATCCACGTAATTGGACGATTCAGCTCTTTCTTTCCCTTTTTCAGTGTCCGCTTTCTTCTTTTGGCAATCTACATCGAAATGGCCCTCTCCACTGCAATACCTACACATCAGGGTATAGTCGACAGGTTTCTTTTCGTTTGGACATCTAGCTTGAGTATGCCCCAATCCATGGCATCTCCAACACTGGATTGGGCCAATCCTCCTTTGATCATGTGCAGCTCTTCTCTGATATCCTCCTCCCTGACCTTGGGCACCATCTTCATAAGCCTGTCTGTTTCCCCAACGGGATGTAGGTGGAATGCCTTGTGCAGGCAACCCCGTATAAGCATGCTCCCTTGTATTTACTGATTGCATGGTTCGGCTTTCATAGGCTATTTTATGA
The DNA here is from genome assembly GCA_020310875.1 of Ceratopteris richardii. Taxonomy (NCBI): domain Eukaryota; kingdom Viridiplantae; phylum Streptophyta; class Polypodiopsida; order Polypodiales; family Pteridaceae; genus Ceratopteris; species Ceratopteris richardii. The sequence goes on from CM035440.1 coordinate 40,026,368, forward strand.
TGACACCGATCCTCTATATGATTTGTCCTACCACAAAAGGTGCAAAGCATCCTAGGTGGCGGTCTTTTCAGGACTACTCTTGAGACCGTAGGGCACTCCGAAGCCATATGACCATAGCCATGACACTTCCCACACCATGTATGGGTTCTGAGCACCTCTTGATTAGGGGGCATGATTGCCTCTTGTTTCACTGTATATGCTTCTTGGGCTATCGTGGCAGCCTTTATGGCTTGCGTCACTAATTCTAGAATTCGTTCTTCAGTCAAATGAGGCTTCACCTCACTTGTTGTACTAGTGGTGGCTACAATAGCCGAAGTCTTCAGCATAGGACTCCCTTGGCCCGGATCTTGTACAGGTACACTTCCTGGGCCTCCCAGTGGCTCGTACAGGAGCTCGATCCTCCTTTGCTGACATAATTGTACTTCCCATAATCTCGCTTGTTCTTTAGCAGCCAACAAGTTAGCCGGTCGTGTAAGGCTAATGTTTTGTTGCGCAGTAGTATCCCTAAGTCCAGCGATAAACCTTCTTTTCAAAGTTTCATCATTTGGGGCATTTACACCCATCTTTCTTACCAGGGTTTCCATCCTCTGGATATAGTTGTCTATGCTCTCGTTGACTCCTTGCCGCAGATAGTCCATTTGTTGAGCTAGACGATCTTGGAAACCTTGCCTACGAAACTTAGCCAGGAAGGCATCCTTTAGCATTTGATAAGTTCGCCGTCATGGCTCTTCCAAGTTCTCGTACCAATTGGCAGCCTCATCTCTAAATATAGCTGGCAAGATTCGAAGTCTTTGCGCTTGGTCGACCACTTCATTTGCTTCACAAGTGACCTCGAACAATTGGATAAAGCTATCCGGATCCTCATCCCACAATCCCGAGAATTTAGGGAAGTCTCCTAGATGCACTTAGACTCGATGTGCCATTTCAAACAGTGGCGCAATGTCAATATCCTCACGATTCCAGAAATTTAGTGCACGTGGCCTTAGGATCCCTCCTTCAAACTTTTGCACTTGATTCGCGACTCTCCTATAGGAGTACACTTTTTTGACGGGTCTCTTCCTGCTAGTTGAGGTCGACTCACCTTGCAACTCCCACCGTTGCCTTTCTCTTTCAAGGGCTCTTCTTTGAGTGCGTTCTTCTCTTTCCGTTCGCGTTTCTCCTAAGGATGAGCTCCCCTCGCTCATGTACTAGATCCGGGGTCCGCAAGCTCGGCCAACATGTGGCACTAGGCGAACCTATGGCACTCTCTTATAGAGATGTACCAAGCTTTTCCCGACAGATGCACCAAAATGTAAGACTCCATAACCCAAGGGAAAGTGCCTACACACAATGATATTTTGCCCAAAACTTCTGATACTAGGTCAGCTTTGGTTTTCCTAAGTCCACAATTTCACTCCAATGTATTGATGGAGGATACGGGAAAATACATGCACAAAGGGGTACACCCAACTCTAGTGGTTACTTCTCACAATCTCTCCCTCTCTCTCTCTCTCCCGCATGCATCAACGGGCTCGCACACTCCCTCATACACTCACATATGCACTCTCTCATGTATTCACGCATGCATTTAAACCTAGGCTTACATACATGCACTCTCCTTCACTTTCTCCCTCTCGCACCTATACCCGAATACACACATGTCCACACAACTCCCCACACACACCCACTCTTTTTCATACACACATTCACACACACTCACATATATAGTCGCACGCCTCTCTGACATGCACACTCACCCTCCTCCACATGCATTCAATATCAGCCCTTACCTCTCCTTCATGCATCCGCTTCCTCATACACACACTCACTTACACCTTTCCTCTCCCAATCCCGCTTTCTTTCTTCCCCACTCTTCTTATCTCCCTCTTCTCTATCTTCGCAAACTCTTTTACCACTCTTCCCTCACCTACACTCCCATAATCCAAGGCCAAGTTTGAAATCCATAGTTTCGGTGGTTTTATCCCGCAAAGGTATTCTAACTTAAGTTTATGAATGAACATAGGTCAATGCATAATGGAAATGGGTAAGAGGGCATGTGCATTTATCACAAGATAAAGAACAATCGAACATAGTGTTTTTCTATCGACGCATAGGCATATTGCTGCCCTCATTTGTGAATTTTGGTGTAACATGAATTAGGGAACTACATAGGGGGGTTTGTATGCTAAACATCTATTCCTTCAAGCACCGAAAAAACGACGCCAACTGTGCAATTCAGAGCATGTGCATTATCAGAAGTATCGTACCCATGGCGTTGGACTCACATTCTCAACTAAGATGAACACACTTCAGGCACAAAAAGTGAAAACATAAAGAATGCATGGACACGATTTTTTATGCTCATCATCAGCCAGTTAGTGCATCTCCATGACAAGAAACATATCATATATAAAAGTCTTGTGTTCTTAAACAAGCACAATTTTTTCTGCATCTGCAATTCAACGCATACAGGCCCCTTCTCTATTAAGATTTTAACATCTTCTCCCCATATTTTTCGCTCTATATATGTTGGTAACGTACAGGGAGGAAGCAAAAAGATTAAACCACAGCATTAGTTGTACTAGCATTTCTGTTTTTGACTGCCCCTAATACCACTAGAACTCTGCCTACATGCCATCAGCATTGCATAAATTGCAAGCAACCGAACTAATACCACTGGAACTCTGCCTACACGCCATCAGCATTGCATAAATTGCAAGCAACCGAACAGTGACCTCAACACGTGATTTGGTTGGGTTATACATTGATCACATGGAACATAATCAACACTTAGCTTGAGAGATGGTCCGCATACATATTAAGGTGAATGCGCAGTATCTGCATATACATTTGATGGAGGCCTTACGTAGCAGGAGCACAGATAGAACTCAGAGAGGCATAGATGTTGAAGCATTAATTTTGAATTTGTGTTGGGCAAACCGTTAAATCAAATGCTCTCACTCATATATTGACAAACTTACCTAATGAAGATCCACCAGCAATTATACGCTGTCAGAGTCGCATCAGAACATTCTCTCAATCATGTTCCAGTACTGTAACTTTTCTGTTGAATGGAATTGGATCAACTCAGGGTGATAAGTGCAGAAGATACAACCCCATTCATCTTCCCACGTCCACGATCATTGGCAAATGATCCTCAGCAGACGAGCGCTTCTTTTATTGGGTTAACCACCATCAGGACATAGTTTCAATGAGGAACACATACTACCATGCACGTGCGGCAAGATGAAGCTCTCGGATGAGAGACTGATTTTGTGAACGGCTTCTGCCCCTTTCTTTCTCGTGCGAATCAAAATTCCAGCTCAAAACGAAGCAGGCTAGATCCGATTCATCCCTTCATGTCTTTCCTTTCCAACCCCGATCTTGTTCCTCCCTTCACCTTCAGTCATCGAGTCACCTTCTCCAATAGCCACCCGAATGGGCATCAATCAACCTTGGCATCTCTGCGCCCTTCTCTCAAAGGTGTGTGACCCCATTGAGGAGACAAGCAAAAACCGAAAGAGTTCCGTTGCTACTCCTCCGCCAACAATCGTGCTGAGAACAAACAAGCGGACAAGAACCAATGCTCCTTCTGAACTTCCCTTTGCGTACCTGTATTACTACAGAAGAAACACCACCACACACGCTTCTCCTCCCCGCCATGAGGAGGAAAACCCCTAGCCAAAACAACAGCGGCCGAACAATAAAAACACGAAGAAGAAGAGAAACTGCTTGCGAACCCTCCTCTTCTCCCCGACACTTGCAATCGCAACCCAGCAGCAGCGGCCCTCCAAAAAACGAAGAAGAGCAAAAAAACCTCCCGAAGAAACCCCCCCCCCCCCTCTGCAGATGAAGCCCCCCCCCCAAAACAAAGAAACAGCCGTCGAGAGAATTTCCCAAAAAACGGAAGAAGCCCCCCTTCCTCGTTTGCCTCCCCTTTTGTATGTAATTCTCCCACTCCTCCATTCCTTACGACCCCAACACCTGGGTTACCTCCGAAAATCGAGGTGCAACAGATGCCTTCAGTGAACTGGATCTTCCTCTGCCATAAAATATCTCCCCTTTTAATATTCACATAAGGCCTCATTGCCTTCTTGCCGTACCTCTCTTGTCAAGGCAGTAAACCCTCTTCAACCCACCTTACATCTCCTTCATTCTACCTATACATCCATAAAAACACAATCCCAACAAATATTGGGTAAATCATGCAATTTTTCCTTGAAAAACAAATTCACCATCGTAATGTTGGAGTTCCCCGGTCTAGAAATTGGACCAACTTTTAGTGCATCAGAATTCATGCTTATTCTTGGGGTCTTCCAAATCTAAGAGTAGTACTACAATCGCTACATTATTTGAACATCAATATAGAGTACATGCTCATCTGATTTACCTTCTTTCGTAGTCATTTTCATTAGTAGAAGACTTCTTGTGTTGATCATCAAGATAATTGTTGTAGTTGTAAGAAAATAACAACACAGCAGAATAGACCTGTAGACAGAGTTGAGAGAAAAACGCAAACAAAGATAAACAGAAACTGAGAGATAGAGAACTCAAATTCTCAAATTGCCGAGCGTAATGCAGTTACAATGATGGTGTTGTCCACCCGTGCGCTCCCAATGTGGAGCTTAGATGGCGATCTAGACAAACTCTAGATGAAGGGCTTACTAGTGTGCAATGTTGTATAAAGCTCAACCTGGGTCGTGCTTATATAGCTTTTACAAGGCGGTTCGGTATAGATAATTGTAGTCGCGAGATACAAAATAGTCGGTAAAATATACGATCCGACAATATCTCCATGACCAGGAGTCCTACCGTCTTGGCCCTACGGGTTGGGGGGGTAGGCCCTTCGGACCCCGCAAAAGCGGGCAAGCCCCCCTCTGCACTCCCCCCATTAAGGTTCTATGGGGAAACTGCATGATGCCACAGGGCCTTTATTTTCACCTTAAATGGCAATCCAATGGCCTGGAAGTTTATGCCCTACCTAACCTAATGGCTAGGCTCACAAAGATTATCTACAACCATCAATGATCACACATAGACCTCATCTAACTTGGAAGTTCGGGTTCCACAAATGTCCGGGCTCTCATAATGGCTTCTCCTCATAATGGGGGCCTTACAACTTAGAGCACCATGAGGGTGTAGTATTGAGCATATCTAACACCCCCTCTCAATGTCCACCCTACAGTGAACTACCTCCTTGGTCCAATCCCAATCTTTGGAAAGTGTCGAAGAAGTTGCTCTCTCCCAAGAGCCTTGGTGAAGATGTCTGCTCCATTTTCTTTAGTAGGACAATAGCTTATCACCATGACCCCGTCCTCAATCAACTCATGCACATAGTGATACTGGATTTCTATGTGCTTGGTACGTGCATGGAAAACAGGATTTTTGGCGATGGCCATGCAACTTTGGTTGTCACACTTCAACTCTGTAGCTCCTGTCCTTGTATTCTTATGTGCCATAGGATCCTCCTCACATGCTGCAACACATGCAGCTTTGTACTCAGCTTCAGTGGAAGATAATGCTATAGTTGGTTGCTTCTTACTAATCCAAGAGAACATCCCTGATCCTAAAGAAAACCAATATCCAGAAACTGATTTTGTGGTATCAATATCTCCTGCCCAATCTGAGTCACAGTATCCAACTAGAGATTATCCTTCTTCATAAAGAATACCATAATCAGTGGTTCCTTTCACATACCTGAGTATCTGCATGCTTGCCTCTCAATAAGTTTGGCAAGGCTTATTAGAGAACGTGCTTACTACTCCAATAACAAAAAGATGTCTGGTCTCCTATTGCACAAGTAGATGAGACTTCCAACTAATTTCTTGTATTTTCCAATATCCATCGGAGTTGAAGTATCTTCAATAGATAATTTTGTGTTGAACTCCATAGGTGTAGAAATTTCCTTGCAATCCTCCATGTCGAATGCCTTCAATATCTGCCTTGCATACTTTTGTTGAGAGATGAAAATCTTTGCTGGTTCCTGCCAAACTTCAAGACCTAAGCAATAATGCATTAAGCCCAAGTCTATCATTTCAAATTTTGAACTCAGGGCATCTTTTGTTTGTTAAAGAAGAGCATCATCATTTCCTGTAATCACAAGGTCATCTACATAGAGTACAAGCACAATTGTATTCTCTCCTCTCTTTAGAACATACAAGTTAGCATCAGAAGCACGTCTTTTGAAACCTAGATCCAATAGATACTTATCTATCCGTTGGTACCATGCTCTAGGGGCTTGGTTTCCCCCATATAATGCCTTCTCAGCTTACATTCCTTGTTCTCTGAATGGGGAGCCTCAAACCCTAGTGGTTGAGACACATATACCTCCTCCTTGAGGTCTCCATTCAGGAATGCTGATTTGACATCCATGTGATAGACTTGCCAATGCTTATGTGCAGCCACAACAAGTACTACTCAAATAGTAGTCATTCTTGCAATCGGGCCAAATGATTCACAAAAGTCAATGCCTTCAACTTGTATGTAGCCATGTGCAACAAGTCTTGCTTTATACTTTTCTAGAGTACCATCAGCCTTGTACTTTAGCTTCCAGAGCCACTTGGTTCCAATGACTTTATGCTTAGGGGGGTCGATCCACTAGCTCCCAAGATCCATTCTTCACGATATTGTTGTATTCTTTTTGCATGGCAGCCCTCCAATTCGGATCATGGAGTGCCTCTTCTACATTGGTTGGTTCCTTTGCTTCTTCTTGAATGAGATCAGCCATCACGGTTGTATTTACAATATGGGTGCTTGCCAGTCTCTGTTCCTCTATTCTTTGTGATCGCCTTGGTCCATCTGCAACCTGTTCTAGTGACTGTGGGATGGGGTTTGCAGAATCATAGAGCTGCCTCACCCAATGTGGCAATGGCTTTTCCACTTGGAAGTCAGTAGGTTGGTGTCTTTCAGACTCATCATCTGAAGATGATGCTTCCTTCTCTTGTGTAGAAGGGATAGCTTTTGGGCCAGGTTCATAGTGGATTGCCCCTTCGCCTGATGATAAAGTGGAAGCTCTCTTTTCCTCCTCCACTACATGTGGCTACTCCTCCTTAAACACCACATCATGACTCGCCATGATCTTCTTAGCCTCAGGGTCATAAAGCTTATAAGCATTCTTATCTTCATTGTATCCCAGGAAGATACATATGATGCTTTTTGGTTGAAGCTTGTTTCTCTCCCTATCTGGAACATGTACATAACATTCACTTCCAAATACTTTGAAATGGGAAAGAGAAGGCTTTTTACCAATGTAGGCTTCTTGTGGATTCTTTCCATCAAGTGCCTTGGTGTAGCTTCGATTCAAGATGTAGACAGCAGTGTTAACAGCCTCTGCCCAAAATTGATTAGGCAAACCCTTTCCTTTCAACATGCACCTTGCCATCTCCATGATGGTTCGATTATGACATTCTGCAACACCATTCTGTTGAGGACTATGTGCCACTGTGAGTTGATGCTTGATTCCCTTACTCTTGCAGAAATCTTCAAATTGTTGATGTGAACTCACCACCACCGTCTGTCCTGAATTTCTTCATCTTCTTCCCTGTTTCAATTTCAACAAGCTGAAGCCATTCTTTAAACTTTTACCAAAATCTTGAGCCTTATCATGAATGAAGTACACCCACATCTTCTTGCTATAGTCGTCGACAAGTAACATGAAGTAGGAAGATCCGCCCAAGGCCTGTGTAGGCATTTTTCCGCACAAGTCAACATGCACCAACTCTAGAGGATAGCTTGCCCTGTTCTTGCTCTCTTGTGGAAACGCCTTCCTCTGTTGCTTGCCCATCATGCAATCTTCACATGGTTCCTTCATTTCTGCAATCGATGGTAGGTGTGCAACCATACCCCTGCGATGCATCTCCTTCAGTATAGCGTATCCAATGTGGTCGAATCTCTCATGCCATAGCTTACTTGTGCCCATGTTTGTAGTGGCTGTAAGAGCACACAACTCATACAGGTTGTTCCTCCTTATGCCATCCCAACAATGTTGTTGTTGTCGTCCATAATCTTAGCTCCTATCTTACTGAAAGATACTTGATGAGCTTGATGAGTTATAGAAGCTATTGAAAGTAGATTTCATTTTATTTGTGGAACATACAACACATTTGAAAGCTTTCTGATATTGCCATTAGATTTAATGAAAGAAACCATACCTTCGCCCTCTACAGAACTTCTTGCATTGTTCCCTACCTTTACTGTGATGGGTTCCTTTAGAGGCTGTAAGAAACTGTAAAGGTCTTTTCTACTCGTCATGTGATGAGATGCACCATTTTCCAACACCCATGAGTCATTTGTTCTTGAATCTTCAGTCGAGGAGCACACCTCCTCTATCATAACAAATAACTCAAGTTCTGGTTTTGATGTGTTGGCAAACTCCTTGCCCTTGCCACCTTTTGAAGAGACACTCTTCTCTTCTGCCTTCTTGATGTGACAGTCTTGGATTCTGTGTCCTTTCTTCTTACAGTGGAAACACTCTCCCTCGAACTTCTTTTTGTCGCTCTTCTTTTTGTCTCCATCTTTTGAAGAGTCTACTTTGCCTCCTTTGGCATTTGCTGTGAATGCAGCATCTCCTTTGCTACCACCACTCCTTGCCTTGAGCCACAGCTCCTCCTCCATGAGTAAGGCACTAAATTCTTCAAAATTTAGTGGTTGAGGTCTGATTTGAGTGTTAAGAGCAGTTACCAAACCATCAAGCTTAGGTGGACAGATTCAAAGACAACGTTGACCTAGCTCCTCACTTGACTTTTGAACACCTGCTCATGCCACTTGATCTCATAGATTCTTTATGCGAGTGATAAACACCTCTCCAGTCTCCCCAAGCTAATTCTCCAAGTTCTGAATCCGTGTCTGATTACAAGTTTCAAACCGTTCTGATTACAAACACCTCAGCAAACCGTTCTGTTGCAAGCTAATTCTCCAAGTTCTGAATCCGTGTCTGATTACAAGTTTCATATTGATTTGTCAATATGTTCCATGCTTCACATGCCTTCGTAGTATGCTGAATGAGAGTCAGAACACTATCAGAAGTACTTGTAACTAGAGCACAGAGTGCCTCTGCATTTCTACATTTCCAAGCACGTAGAAGATAAGCATCAGGAGTAATCATTCGACCAGGATTATTTGGATCAGGTCTTTCTTGGGGCTCATGATCAGTCCCAAGAACAGTCTCCAAAATCTCATACGAATCAAGAATAGAAGTGATTTTGAACTTCCACAGGGTGTAGTTCGTACCATCAAGTTTACCTTCAATGAAGGCTGGTGGTCGTATCTGCAACGTTGGGATGATCGGCATCATTGCTTCTCCTGCTTGTGCGCCACCTACTCCTGTTGATGAACCACCTTGACTCCCAGTCGTAGATGATGATGTGTCACTTGACATCTTCTCTCTTTTGTTGTTCAGAACTCTAGAACCTCTGCGTTTCTGCTTCTGCACCACTCAGAGCCTCCTGAGCTCTGATACCATGCAAGAAAATAACAGCACAGTGGAATATACCTATAGATAGAGTTGAGAGAAAAATGCAAACAAAGATAGATGCAGACTAAGAGATAGAGAACTCAAATTCTCAAATTGCCGAGCGTAATGCAGTTACAATGATGGTGTTGTCCACCCGTGTGCTCCACATGCAGACAAAGATAGATGCAGACTAAGAGATAGAGAACTCAAATTCTCAAATAGCCGAGTGTAATGTAGTTACAATGATGGTGTTGTCCACTTGTGTGCTCCCAATGTGGAGCTTAGATGGCGATCTAGATAGACTCTAGACATAGTCGGGAGATACAAAATAGTCGGTAAAATATACGATCCGACAATATCTCCACGACCAGGAGTCCTACTGTCTCAGCCCTACGAGCTAGGGAGATAGGCACCCCGGATCCGGCAGAAGGGGGCAAGCCCCCCTCTGCACTCCCCCTATTAAGGTTCTATGGGAAAACTGTGTGATGCCATAGGGTCTTTATTTTCACCTTAAATGGCAACCCAATGGCTTGGAAGTTTATGCCCTACCTAACCTAATGGCTAGGCTCACAAAGATCATCTACAACCAGCAATGATCACACATAGACCTCATCTAACTTGGAAGTTAGGGTTCCACAAATGTCTGGGCTCTCATAATGGTTTCTCCTCATAATGGGGGCCTTACAACTTATAGCACCATGGATCATTTGTGGTCACATGAGGGTGGAGTATTGAGCATATCTAATAGTAGTCTTTCCTTCCTTTGTAACCTCCTTGATACTTGTTTTTGAAGTTTTTATTGCCATCCTAGCCATAGTTGTTGTTGTGCCTACCTCCACGAGCTCCATATCCTCCTTTGTTGTATCCTCTTCCTCTCTAGTTCCTTGGTTCCTTGAAGTAATGTTCAGTGATATGATTGGTAAGTCCACATATAGCACAACGTGAGGAGCTTTGATATCTCCCCCATCCTTTTCTACCTCCTTTGCCTCTTCCTCTTGAGTTTCTCCCTCTGTTTGCAAAGTTAGCATGGGAGGTTCTTTCTTCTTCATCAGGCTTCTTCCCTTTACCTTTGGCATCTTTACTTCTACCTTTACTGGTATATAGGGTAGAGGATTGATTACCTTTTTGTGTATCTCCACTCTTCATAACATTCGCTTCATGAGAAAATATTTGTCCCGTGTGTGTTGAAATTTGGTACTTGCATGTCCATGTATAATTCCATGGCAATGGTGAATGCTTCTCACTTATCATCTGCTTTGACACCATTGATGACTTGTCTAACTATTTTCTCTTTATCTATGACCTCTCCAATACTTCCTAATTGATCAACTATGTCTTTTATCTTGGCCAAAAACTTTGTGAAATTCTTCGTGGGTTGGTTCTTGAGGGATGTGAACTATTGGAGGATAAATAATCCTATGTGCAAAAGGAAAGCAAATGAACCCTCCTAGAATCTTGCTTTTTTCATATAGAGGCTCTGTGTCTTTTGATTTTCTCTAAGTACACGTAGAAAATGTAAATGAAACTTTGCATACTCAAACTAGACTTAAATTATTTCTGATGATAGTAATCTCCATTTGGACATCGGATAATGCCTCAACTAGTTGCATCAAGACATACTACTTTATCTCTTCATAGAGTATTCGCCAACTACACAGAAAATGTTCTAGAGATTTCTCTACATTTCTATAGGCATGGATCTCAAGACTTATATCACTCAAAGTAGAACTTATAATATTTCCAAAAAAGACAAAAATCACTAGAAATGGATTCTGAATGAAGGAGAAACAACAATTACAATAACAGGGTTCTAATAAGATCATATATAGAGATAGAGTGTAGAAAATGAAATCTCTACAAAATATATAGAGAACACCTAGTACGGGGTGTGGTTAAGCAAGGGGGCAGATTGGGCATGCTTTTTCATGACTCTACCTCATAATACAACTCATTAGAGGCTTTAGAATGTTGGTGCAAATGCCAAGCCTTCACACTTGACTAGGCATTGGAAGAAGCTATGTGCAATTGAAGAACCACATGAACCATTGCTTATGGTTTTCACTATTAACTTTTGTAAAAGTTGTTGGAGAAACAATCACTACTTGGACATATATTTGAAGGTCAAAGCTTTAGAAGAAAACCACATGCCTATGTGAAGGGACAAATTCACAAGTGTATTATATTTGTAAAGTTAGTTCACTTTAGTTCTAGAAGTTTTTTAAAATCACGAGAATGAGAAAATCTATATAAGTTAGTTTGTATCAACTGACGCGATGAGGAAGACAATGAGAAAGTGAGTTAGTACTCATTTTGTATGGCTGAGAATAGTCGGGCTTCTCTGCGTGAGAAAGCACCTGTGCATTTGTGAAGTTTCATAGTTATGGAAAGAGTTTATTAAACTTCTGTGTATAAGTCTTCTTCTTCCATCTCCAGAGTTTGTCTTGTGTGAAATGATTTCAGAAGTTGAAGTTTTCCAAGCAAGTCGATGCCTGGCATCGAGTTTGTGTTGATAAGTCCTTGTTTTATTCTCTGAGTGTTATGTACTGCTAGAACTTCTTGAAAACATGAGGTTTGTGGAGCAACTCGATGCTTAGCATCGAGTTTCAACATAAAGTCAATGTCTGGCATCGACTTCTAACATAAAAGTGGTCTTGTTAATGTCTGTGTTCAAGTGGCCAGTTCAGGCGCTGAAAAAGTGGTTAAAAATTTTGAAAGTCGATGCCTCGCATCGGCTTTTGGTTGCAAGTCGATGTTAGGCATCGGATTTTCATTTTTGGACAGCCAGATTTACTAAAACAGGCAAAATTTCCATTTTTGGAAGTCATATAGGGTCATCTTGTTAAGGCTATATCTTGAGTTCTAGAGATCCGTTTCTTGCATATGATAGCTTGTTGGAAAGCTCTACTCTTCTACTTTCATACATCAAAAGATCTTGAGAAATAATATTTGAGCTAAGAGAAATTAGCAAAATACTGAAGGTATGTCATTTCAATGACTGGAAAGTTCTGAAGAAGTAAAGTTGTTGGTTTTGGCTATCATTTCTCAAAGTTTGGAGTGTCAATGAGTTAATGGTGACCATAGAGGTGTTCTAGTGTCACATTAATTCATTTCTTGTGGTGTTTTACACATCAACAAGTGGTATCAGAGCAGAAAGGTCCTAAAGAGCAGAAGGCGACAAAGGTACGAGAAGTTTCTGAAAGGTTTTCATTAAAGTTTGAAAGCTGAAGCATTAGAAGACTCAAAGCATTCAAGGTTACTTCAAAAGTATCTTCATAAACAAAGAACTTCAAAAGGTATTATCCTTTATCCTTTAAGCTCATAGGTTGCAACACAAGGAAAGGAGTACGGTAGATCATATCTCCATTGACAAACTGGACAGAGATAATTACCCCGCATGGGTAATGAGAATGGAAGCCTTACTTATGAGTAAGGATCTCATGGTATATGTAACAAGTGAAGAAGAGAAGCCAGTATTTGAAGATGAAAGCCAACCAAAGAAAGAGGAACTTGATGCTTTAAAGCATTGGCAGAAGAAGGATGCAAGTGCAAAAGCCTACATCTACAATACAATCTCTGATTATTTGCTACCACACATCAGAGGATTGGAATCAACTGAAGATATATGGAATGCATTGGAATATCATTTCCAAAGTACTACCAAAGCAAGGAAAGCAAGTCTATGGTCAGAGTTTACAACATTCAAGAAGAAGTCAAGTCAAAGTATTAGTGATTATGTCACTAAGATGAAGGATCTTGCAGATAGTCTTGGATCCATAGATGAAGATATTGGGGATCACAGATTGATTGCTCAACTACTTGCAGGTTTAAGAGGAGATGAAAGATGGAAACCTTTTGTCTTATCAACAGAACTTTCATTAAATCATTATGTTCCAGATTTGAACCAGTTGCTTGGTTTGATGCTCACATTTGAGCAAGACTTGAAGGGAGATGGAGATAAAGGACAAAGTTATGCAATGTACATGAAGAACAAGAAGAAGGGAGATAAAGGTAAAGCAAAGGATGAAGAAGAGTCAAGTTCTCAAGTTTATTATGCAAGAGGTAAAGGCACAGGTAGAGGAAGAGCAAGAGGTTTTGGAAGAGGAAGAGGTAATCAGAATAACAACAAGAAGGATTGTTGGATCTGTGGATTGAGTAATCATTTGGCTCATGACTGTTGGCATAATCAACAAGGATCAAATCAAAATCAGAATAACAATAGCAGAGGCAGAGGTGGGAGATATCAAAGTAATTTTCAAAGAGGTAGACAAAGTCAAAGAGGAGGCTATGGTAGAGGTGGAGGAAGAAGTTGGGGACAGAATCAATCCTACAACACCACCTACTACAACTATGCAAATGACACACAAAATGAAAGGCATACATCATTGATGATGAATTCAATCAGCACATCAGATAAAGAAGATCCAAAGGTATTTTACATTGACTCTGGATGTTCTAATCATTTGTCAGGAAACATAGAATTGATGTCAGAATTGGAAAAAGGAATTTCTAGTCATACAGTTCAAACATGTGATAATAGAAGACATAGTGTACATTCAATTGGAAAAGTGAAATGCAAGAGTGGAGCAGATTTGCTAACCAATGTTTTGTATGTTCCTACAATACTTAAAAACTTGATTAGTGTGGGACAGATAGTCGAAAAAGGTTTTCAAGTCATGTTTACAAATGAAGAAGTATTTGTTGAAGATCCAGAGAATGAATATAATCAGATTGTCTCTGGTAAGAAAGAAGGTAGACTCTTTACTTTAAGAGTGCAAGGGAACATTGGTCAAGCTTTGCTCACACATGGTGAACGAGTGATTACAGAACTTGATCTCTGGCATAAGAGATTAGGTCATTTCAATGAAAGAGGAATTAAAGCTATGGTTGCTAATTAGTCTGTACTAGGATTACCAAATGTGCAGAGTCAACATATGGTTTATAAATGTGAAGCATGTCAATTGGGTAAAGCACACAGGTTACCATTTCAGAAGAAAGGATTCAAACATGATGGATTACTAGAGCTCATTCATACAGATGTATGGGGACCAACAAAAGAAGGATCTACTAGTGGCTCAAGGTATTATGTTCTTTTCATTGATGATGCTACAAGATGGATAACATTATATGTTTTGAAGGAAAGATCAGAAGTGTTTGGAGCTTTCAAGCATTTTCATGCATATGCAGAGAGAGTCACAGGTCAAAAGCTTAAGAGACTGAGGTCTGATGGAGGGGGAGAATACTTCTCTCAAGAGTTCAATGATTATCTTTTGAATGCAGGTATTAAGAGAGAAATAACATGTAGGTACACACCACAACAAAATGGTGTAGTAGAAAGAATGATCAGGACTTTGGTTGATTTTGCTAGAGCTATGCTGAAGGAGAAGAATTGTCCAAATTATCTTTGGGCTGAGGCTGTAAATACAGCTACATATCTTGTGAATAGATTACCATGTGCAACTCTCAATGGAATGACTCCATATGAAGCTTGGTGGGGTAAGAAACCAACACTAGATCATTGTAGAGTGTTTGGATCAATTGCATATGCTTATGTGCCATCACAACTTAGACATAAACTTGAACCAAAGGCAAAAAATTATGTGTTCATTGGTTATGATGAAAAGCATATGGGTTACAGATTGTGGAATCCTCTAACCAAACAATTTATTGTTTCTAGAGATGTTACATTTGATGAATAGAAAAGTTGGTATGCAGATCAAAATCATACAGCTGAAGAATTTGAAGAAGAGGTAAGAAGATGTGAGAAAGGAAAATCAATTGTGCAGGTGAATAGAGATAAAGACTATATGCAAGCAAGTACATCCAGAAGTGGATTAACAAGAAGGAATCAAGAAGCTCCTATATTTGATGAAGAGGTGTATCCATACACATATGAAGAATGTGAACCAAGGAGGTCAAGCAGGACAAGAAGACAACCAGAAAGGTATTCTTATGATACTTCTTACATAACTCAAAAGAACTATGCATATATGGTCAAAGATGATGAAGAACCTCAGAACTATGATGAAGCTAAAGGTAAGAAGCAATGGGAAGAAGCCATGAAGGAAGAATTCAATGCACTGGAGGAGAACAAGACATGGGAACTTGTTCCTAAACCAGATGGTAGGAAAGTAATTGGAAATAAATGGGTTTATAAAGTGAAGAAGCTTGCAGATGGAAGTATAGCCAGATACAAAGCTAGACTGGTGGTGAAAGGCTATGCCCAAACCTATGGCATAGATTATGATGAGACATTCAGTCCTATAGCTAAGATGTCAACTATAAGGACAATCATTGCTATTGCAGCTTCAAAAGGATGGACCCTAAGTCAATTGGATATAAAGAATGCATTCTTGAATGGATACATATCAGATGAGGTATACATGGACAACCTCAAGGGTTCATAGATTCCAAGTATCCAAATTTTGTTTGCAGGTTGAGAAGAGCATTGTATGGATTGAAGCAAGCTCCAAGAGCATGGAACTATAGACTGGTGAAGTATCTCAATGATCTTGGATATCAAAGTTCAAAAGTAGATCCAAGTCTACTCATCAAAAGAACAAAGGAAGGTACAATCTACATCTGTATTTATGTAGATGACATTATAATCACAGGTACTTCAGATGAAGGAGTCAAGGAGGTAAAGAGATTACTTGAAAAAGAATTCAAAATCAGTGATCTAGGAAAGTTATCATACTTTCTTGGTATGGAAGTCACCTATACAGATCATGGCATATATGTATCCCAAGAAAGGTATCTTCTGAATCTATTGAAGAATTTTGATATGGAAAATTGCAGAGAAGCTTCAACTCCACTTGAAGTTAATCACAAGCTCAGTAAATATGATGGTGCAGACTACAAAGATATGAGGAAGTATCAATCTCTTGTGGGTAGTTTGACTTATGCGACACTAACAAGACCTGATCTTAGTTATGCAGTGGGAGTGTTGTCACAATTCATGTATTGTCCAAAGGAACCACATTGGATTGCAGGTCAAAGAGTTCTTATATATATCAAAAGAACTATAAAGGAAGGATTATATTATCCTTTTACATCAGATTTGAAGTTGAGAGCCTACAGTGACTCAGACTGGGCAGGTAACCAGGATGACAGAAGATCAACTCATGGCTACATGATATACATTGGTGATAAGCTTGTAAGTTGGTGTTCAAAGAAACAACATACAGTAGCATTATCATCAACTGAAGCTGAGTACAAAGGACTTGTGGAAGCAACTAAGGAGGTCATATGGATGCAAGCACTATTCAAAAGCTTGGGCATTGATCAAGGTATACCTACAATACATGGAGATAATATGAGTTCACTTTATCTTGCAGCAAATCCAGTATTTCATGCAAGAAAAAAACATATAGAGATACATTATCATTTCCTGAGAGAAAAGGTAATGGAGAAAGAAATTGAAGTGGAGTACATTTCTACAAAGGATCAGATAGTAGACATAATGAAAAAGAGCTTGGATGGTGTGAAGACCAGCAGATTCAAAAGCATGGCAAGAGTAAAAGAAAAGAAGATGATATGAAGAAACAGAGAATGTCAAATAGTGATTGAGGGGGAGCTGTTGGAGAAACAATCACTACTTGGACATATATTTGAAGGTCAAAGCTTTAGAAGAAAACCACATGCCTATGTGAAGGGACAAATTCACAAGTGTATTATATTTGTAAAGTTAGTTCACTTTAGTTCTAGAAGTTTTTTAAAATCACGAGAATGAGAAAATCTATATAAGTTAGTTTGTATCAACTAACGCAATGAGGAAGACAAAGTGAGTTACTACTCATTTTGTATGACTGAGAATAGTCGGGCTTCTCTACGTGATAAAGCACCTGTGCATTTGTGAAGTTTCATAGTTATGGAAAGAGTTTATTAAACTTTTGTGTATAATTCTTCTTCTTCCATCTCCAGAGTTTGTCTTGTGTGAAATGATTTCAAAGTTAAAGTTTTCCAAGCAAGTCGATGCCTCGCATCGAGTTTGTGTTGATAAGTCCTTGTTTTATTCTCTGAGTATTATGTACTGCTAGAACTTCTTAAAAACATGAGGTTTGTGGAGCAACTCGTGTTGGAGATAGACGTCTGTGGAAGCACGCGAACAACACAAGGAAGAAGAAGAAGCTTGGAGCACAAACACACAATACTGAATGTATTACTAGAGAATGTACAAAGATAAGTAGCCCATTAGGGCAATAGGCGTATATACAAGTCGGGGGAAAAAAACCTCCTAAAGAGGGAAAAAAGTGCCCCGGCGGTCCTAGTGTGTTCACACACATCACTACCTAAATATATCAACAAATCCCCCGTGGGAGTGATGCGGTGAACAAGGAGCTGGCACTCATGTATAAGGAAGTGCCAAGCTATGTGGAAATCACTCCACAAAAGGAAGTAAGCCCAAAGCTTTGCGGAAAGCTTCAAACTTCTCCCTAGGCAGAGCCTTCGTGAAAAGGTCTTCAATGTTCTCCTGCGTGGGCATATATGCCAAGCTGATCTCCCCAGCAGAGAACCTCTCCCTGACATAGTGATAATGCACCTCAATGTGCTTAGTGCGAGCATGGAACACAGGGTTCCTCGCAACTGCCAATGCGCTCTGACTGTCAGTGAAGATGGTGGTGGCAGAAGATTGACCAACACCCAAATCAGCCATAAGGCGTCTGAGCCACACACACTCAACAGTCGCTGTGAAAGCTGCCCTATACTCAGCCTCACAACTGGAAGTGGCCACAGTAGGCTGCTTCTTACTCAACCAAGATATACATGAGCTACCAAGCATGAAGCAAAAACCACTGGTGGACACACGAGTGTCATAGCAACCACGCCAATCTGAGTCAGAAAAAGCATGCAAATCTGGCGGTAGTGATCCCCCCTTGGGATAAAACAACCCAAGTAGCCGAGTACCACTCAAGTAGCGAAAGATGCGCTTAACCACCTTCCAATGCGTGACTCATGGGCAATGCATAAACCTGCTCATTTGTGAGACAGCAAACTGAATATCTGGCCGAGTAATGCATAAGTAAATCAAGCATCCAACAGCCTGCTGATAGAGAACAACATCAAATGCATCTCCAGCATCATGAAGACTCAATCGTAAACCTGTCTCCATAAGAGTGGCAATAGGCTTACAGTCTTCAAGGCCAAAACGCTGCAATAATGTGTCAATATATTTTGTTTGACACAAAGCCATTCCACCATCAACTTGCATAAACTGAATGCCCAAATAGTGATGCAAATGCCCCAAATCAGACATCTCAAATGAGGCATGCAAATCGGCCTTAAAATCAGCAATATGTGTCTCAATAGGACCAATGAGCAGCATGTCATCAACATAGAGAACAATGATCAGAAGCACATCATTAGCATGCTTAACATATAAGGTGCTTTCAGTTGGACTATTCTCAAAACCATGTGCAATCAGATAGGCATGTATCTTCTCATACCAAGCACGTGGTGCTTGCTTTAAACCATATAATGCCTTCTTTAACCTGCACACCTGGTTTTCATGCCCTTTTTGCACAAAGCCATGGGGCTGAAAAACATACACTTCTTCATGCAAGTCACCATTCAGAAATGCTGTTTAATGTCCAACTGATGTACATTCCAACCATGATGGGCTGCAAGTGCACAAATGCTCCGAATAGTAGTCATACGGCATGTAGGTGCAAAGGTCTCATCAAAATCAATGCCTCTTTCCTGCGCATAACCCTTTGCAACAAGCCTAGCCTTATGCCTGTCAACTGTACCATGAGGTTTACACTTCAGCTTGTATACCCACTTAGTGCCAATCGCCTTCTTGCCAGGAGGCAAGTCACATAAAGACCATGTACCATTCTTCATGATAGCATCGTATTCAGATTGCATAGCAGCCATCCAATTTTCTGAATTTTGTGCTTCATCAAAAGAAACAAGCTCATTCTCATCACAGAGACTAGACGCAGCCATAGCATAGCAATCTGATGCAAATGAGGCACTATGAGAGCCTGAACGAGTACGATATGATAAAGGTGGATCTAGTTTGCTGTCACGCAAAGTCTGCACCAGCCATTTTGGAATAGTTTTTGCCTGCTCAATATCAGCTCTCTCATCAACAAGTGCATCATGTAAATCTGCATCAGAAATGGAATGATCTACATCATCATATGAAACCTGCAAAGGCTGAGAAGTTACCTCATTAGGACCAGCACTAGACTGTCCACCTGTAAAAAGAGGCATCAAAGTATCATACATGTCTTTGGAGCTAACAAATGTCTCCTTAGTACATGAAAGCAATGGTTGAATAGCATCTTCCACAAAGACAACATCACGGCTAACTAGAATGCGTTTAGTCTGTGGATGATACAAATGATAGCCTTTACTTTCAGAACTGTACCCAACAAAAATACATTTTACTGCCTTATCATCCAATTTTCTGCGATGTTGTTCAGGCACTAATGCATATGCCAAACAACCAAAAACACGCAGATGAGCAACAGATGGCTTACGGTCATGCCAAGCCTCATATGGAGTGATAGACTGCAACGCTTTAGTGGGATACCTGTTCAGTACATATGTTGCACACATGACAGCCTCAAGCCAGAAACTATGTGGTAAAGCCTGACTTTTGACCATGCACCTCGCCATCTCCATGAGTGACCTGTTCTTTCGTTTAGCAACTTCATTCTGTTGAGGTGTATACGGCACTGTACACTGGTGTTTTATCCCACGTTTAGCTAGAAATGCATTAAAATCTGAAGACATATATTCCCCCCCTCAATCAGAACGAAGGGTGCCCATTTTACATGCTGACAGATTTTCAGCCAAAACCAAAAATTGTTTGAAGCACATGAACACTTCGGACTTTGCTTTGAGTGGATATACCCATGCATGCCTGGAAAAATCATCAATGAAAGTCACGAAGTAAAGGTAATTTCCAAAAGAGGGTGTCTGCATAGGACCACAGACATCACTATGTACAAGTTGCAATTTCTGCGTAGCCCGAACTGAACCATCTTTTGGAAAGGATGAACGCTGCATTTTGCCCAAAATACAGCCCTCACAAACATGTTTTCCAGGTGCCTCAAGTTTGGGCAAAGAGGACACCATTTCTGATTTCTACAGGCGTAGCAAACTAGCAAAATTCAGATGACCAAAGCGTGCATGCCAAAGCTTTGCATCTGACATAGCCTGAGAATCATGAACTGCACATGCCGAATCATTCACAGATCTTTCATAGTCTATGAGCTTATATAGCCCACGACATAAAATGCAGATTTCTTCTCATCTTTATCCTGGTTCTTCGATTGTGCAACATTTGCAGATTTCTGCTTACTAGTAGAAGAGCCCCATTTTCCATTGCCCTTTTGACTAGACAAGAAAGCTTGATCTGCAACACGCATAATGGACCTGTTTTGCCTGGACTGATCTTGTTGCAACAGAACAGAGACTAACTCCTCAAATGACAAGGCATTTGGATTGCCTTTCATCATCAACCAAAGAGTAGAGGCAAAACTCTGATATGAATCAGGAAGACCATTCAGAACGGTCTGCACAAGTGAGCTATCTGGTATAACCTCATCAGCAAAAATCAATTGTTCCTTCAGGTCTTTGATCTTTGTGAGAAAACTGTCCATAGAATCACCTTCATTCATGTGCTCACTCTCCAACTGTTTTCGGAGGTAAGCAACACGAGTCTCATTCCTAGCCTGGTACAAAGTGGTAAGTGTATCCCAAGCATCCCTAGTTGTTCTGCAAGAGCGTATGTGAGGAATAATGGCACGTTTGACAGACAAAGCTATCAATGCATGTGCCTGGGCATCTCTGCCATCCCAATGAATCTGCTCTACAGTAGGTGCAACAAAAACAGCAGCACGAACAAGAATCTGCGGAATATCATCTTCGACACCATCTTCATCAGCTCCAGCACCTGTATTTGCAGTACCTGTTGTTACAGGTGTAACAGGACGTCTTTCAACACCCTGCACAATGTTCCACAGTCCTTTTGCAACCAGTACATGTCGTATCATATAAGCCCATAATGGGTAGTTGGTACCATCCAACTTATCCTCAATAGCCAACATACGGAATACATCACTGCTTTCAGCCATGGCCGGTGACTAAAATACCTTGATGCAGAAAATTGACTGTATCTCAAAAAGTTGAACGGAACTACTCAGATGAGTTCTGCTAGACCTGTAGAGACTTCGAGACGCTTAAACTGGCGAACAGAAACTGGTATATACCTTTGGCACAAAAAGACGAAATAGCCTGCACAAGCGTTGTGATAGTGCGTTCGGAGGCCAAAACGAGCTCAGATCGCAATTTCGGCACCACAGAGCGAAGCGGTTTTGATCTCAGAAACACGCTGAGTATGCTCACCAAAATTCGTGCGATTCTGAGACTGCAAACGGAGGAGTGTCGACGGCGCCCTAGAAGAAGCGACGACCTGCTCTGATACCAATTGTTGGAGATAGACGTCTGCGGAAGCACGTGAACAGCACAAGGAAGAAGAAGAAGCTTGGAGCACAAACACACAATACTGAATGTATTACTAGAGAATGTACAAAGATAAGTAGTCCATTAGGGCAATAGGCATATATACAAGCCGGGGGAAAAACCTCCTAAAGAGGGGAAAAAGTGCCCCGACGGTCCTAGTGTGTTCACACACATCACTACCTAAATATATCAACAACTCGATGCCTGGCATCGAGTTTCAGCATAAAGTTGATGCCTAGCATCGATTTCTAACATAAAAGTGGTCTTGTTCATGTCTGTGTTCAAGTGGTCAGTTCAGGTGCTAAAAAAGTGGTTAAAAAGTTGAAAGTCGATACTTGGCATCGACTTTTGGTTGCAAGTGTTACACTTATGTGTTCCTCGAGTAGCTTTGATGTGAACCTTTTCCCTATACATGGGCACTTTTTACTCTAGTGTTGGCTAGAGGTTTTTTCCCATGTTACCACATACTTGATACTCTCATATGTGGTGGTACTTTGTACTTAGGGATATTATTCAGCTCTTACTTCAGTTCAGTTCATCGATCAATAGAGAGAGCTATTCCAGCCATCGTCTTCTCCGTGTGTCTTGCTGCGTTTGTGCTCCTTGTGTGTGCTTCTTGTGTGTCTCTCGCACTTCTACACACACCCAACAGTGGTATCAGAGCAGGTTCAGCTTCTTCTCAAGTTTCGGTTTTTTGCGTCGCGGCGCGCGTGCACTTTAACAGTGCAAATCGACTTCGAAGCATAGAACTATGAATTTCAGTAGCCCGGAAACATTTCCATCAGGTGCGCTGGGGTTTTACCCCCATTTTAAAGCCATTCGTGCAGTCAGAATCGCCATCAGAGTGACGGTTTGTGAGCTGAAATTTCAGCACTCATTTCAGCTTTCATCGAAGTGAAGATTTTGTCACATTCTTGTTCCTCGATGAAATGGCGGGCAGCAATGACTTGTTTGGCATGCTTCAAGCTGAAGATAAGCTTGATGGGACCAACTATCCGATGTGGTCTTACATGATGAAGCATGTTCTTGTTGCAAAACAACTTTGGAACATAGTGGCGGATGTAGATCGAAGACCGGTAGATGCTTCTACTTCACAGTCTATTGTCACAGATGGAGCTTCTTCTTCGAGCACAGTGGTTTCTCCTTCTCCACCTACACAGGAGCAGCTTAGATGGGATGGAAAAGATGCTCAAGCTCATGCTTTGATTGCTCTTTCAGTGAAGCGTCATATAGTTCCACACATTCGGTCATGTTCTACATCGAGACAGGCATGGGACACTCTTGCTTCTTTGTATGCCGTGCGTAATGAAGCACGTGTTGCATACTTGAGGAAGCAACTTGAGGATGTATGTATTTGATGAGGTTGTGTCTCTTCTTTTGCAAGAAGAGCAATCTAGAGTGAATAGGAGTGGTTTGATTGAGGGAACACAAGCACTTGCTATCTCACAAAAGGGGAAAAGCAAGTATGGTTCAGCTTTGGGTTCATCAAAACCAAAGCCTCAAGCTTCCTCTTCCACTCATTCCTCTAATAATGGTGATTTGCAAAAGAAGATGAGATGCAAATATTGCCGGAAGGCTGGTCATACTATTGATGAGTGTAGAAAGCTTGCTAAACGCAATGAAAAGAAGAAGGAATCGGGCATGTCTATTGCTGAAAATTCAACAAATGCAAAGAATGATGACGCTAA
The DNA here is from genome assembly GCA_020310875.1 of Ceratopteris richardii. NCBI lineage: Eukaryota > Viridiplantae > Streptophyta > Polypodiopsida > Polypodiales > Pteridaceae > Ceratopteris > Ceratopteris richardii. Next base: position 40,049,960 of record CM035440.1, read on the forward strand.
CATGGCTCAAGATTTTTGGGCATGTGTTGTTACATGTCATTCTGATGCTTCTTTACATTCTAAATGTATGGTTGTGAGTGAGGCTGATTCGGATTGGTTCTTTGATAGTGGTGCTTCAAAGCACATAACATCATGCAAAAGATTTTTTGCCTCTTTGAAAGATGCACCTAAAGGAGGACATGTGGTATGTGCAAACAATGCCTCTTATCCTATCATTGGAGTAGGAGAAATTGAGCTTACGGCTGCAAATGGAGGTGTGATTCTCTTGAAAAATGCATTGTATGTGCCCGGTATCAAGAAGAACTTAATTTCAGTTCCGTTGATTGCCAAAGCTAGACTTCATGTACACTTTGTTGATGATAAGTGTATGGTTCATGATTTCAGCAATGGCGATGTTATTGTGATGTCCGGTACATTATGTAATGGTTTGTATCGCATGGATACATACAAGAGGGCTACCTCGAATGCCTTAGTTGCTCATACTTCTTCCATGGCTGAAATGGAGCTTTGGCATGCTCGTTTTGGTCATTTAAACTTCAATAGTTTGCTCTACTTGCAAAAGAAGGACATGGTTATTGGCTTGCCTACACTTGAGTCCATTGAAAAGCATGCATGTGAAGGTTGCATTCTTGGAAAAATGCATCGTGCTTCTTTTCCAAAAGATAGTCACACACACACTACAAGAAAATTGCAACTTGTTCATAGTGATGTATGTGGTCCAATCAAGACTCCATCTTTTGGGAAGCATGTATATTTTGTTACCTTCATTGATGATGCTACTCGCCATACATGGGTGTATCCTATGAAAGCAAAGAATGAGGTATTTTCTTGCTTCAAAGCATTTTTAGCTATGGCTGAAAATTTTTCTTCGCAAAAGCTTTTGACTCTACGCACGGATCGTGGTGGTGAATACATGTCACATGAGTTTAATGCTTTTCTTCGTGAAAGAGGTATTTCACACCAATGTACGGTGCCATATACACCTCAACAAAATGGTGTTGCCGAGCGTAAAAATAGAACTCTACTTGAAATGGCACGATGTATGGTTAAAGGAAAGCATCTTCTTCATAAGTTTTGGATGGAAGCGGTCATGTGTGCAAATTATGTGTTGAATCGCTGCCCTACAAAAGCATTGAGAGTCATCACTCCTTATGAGGCTTGGAATGGTCATAAGCCTATGGTTAGTCATATGTGTGTGTTTGGTTGTTTGACATATGCTCTTGTGCCATCACAACGTCACAAACTTGATGACAAGGCAAAGAAATGTATATTTGTTGGTTATAGTGCTGAAAGTAAGGGATATCGATTGTACCATCCATTGACGAACACAATTATTGTGAGTCGAGATGTGGTATTTGCTGAAAATTCAGTTTTCCCTCTACTTGAATGCAAAAAGCTTCCAACAGTTAGCTCATAAGATGTGTTCGATACACTCATGCCTTTGTTCCAAAATGGTGAGCTTGACTATGGCCATGTAGACCAGCCAATTGAGGCTCAAAGGGCTGAAAAATTCCAGCCAAATAGGGCTGAAAATGCAGAGAATTTCCAGCCAAACATGGCTGAAAAAATTCAGCCAAAAATTGTCAAAATTGATGGAAATTTCCAGCCACATATGGCTGAACATTTACGTCAAAATATGGCTGAAACTGAGCATGAAATTCAGCCCACGCATGATGTACATATTGAAGATGTATTACATAATGAACGCATGTCTATCAAGAGTGCACAATCTATGCCAAAGTGGCTGAAACAAACTTTGCAGGACAGCAAATTGAGTGCACCTTTACTTGGTAGAACAAGATCATGCTCTCACCATGCATCAAGTAATTTCGTGGATTATTCTCTTATTGCTACAGCATGTAATGAAGAGCCACTTTCTTTTAAAGATGCATGTGACGATCGACAATGGATGAGTGCTATGCAATCAGAAATGGATTCCATACATAGGAATGGTACTTGGGAGTTATGTGAATTGCCAAAAGGAAAGAATGCCATTGGTACAAAGTGGGTTTATAAGATTAAGAGAAAATCTGATGGTAGCATTGAGCGCTACAAAGCCAGATTGGTTGCCAAAGGATATGCGCAACAATATGGCATTGACTACGAGGAAACTTTTGCACCTACTTCACGCATGACTACCATTCGTATCGTGGTTGCATTGGCTGCCCATCGAGGTTGGAAAGTGCATCAGTTGGACATAAAAACAGCCTTCTTGAATGGTGATTTGCAAGAAGAGGTTTATGTGAAGCAACCTCCTGGATTTGCTATGAATGGGAAAGAGCATATGGTTTGTCGCTTGCATAAAGCTTTGTATGGTCTCAAGCAAGCTCCACGTGCATGGTATGACAAAATACATAAGCACTTGATTGCTCTTGGCTTCACATGTAGTCCGATTGAAAGCACACTCTATGTACGCAAAAATGGGGCTGATCTTATAGTGCTTGTTCTTTATGTCGATGACATACTCTTGAATGGGTCATGTGATGCAAAACTTGACATTCTTATGGCTGATTTGCAGCATACTTTTGATGTCACTTATCTTGGTCTTTTGAGCTACTATCTTGGCATCCAGTTTGTATCCGTTGAGGGGGGAATTGTTATGCATCAAGCCAAGTATGTTGAGAAACTACTTCAGCGTTTTGACTTTGAGGATTGCAAGCCAGTTTCCACACCAGTTGAGACAGGATTCAGGTTCTCAGTTGAGGATTCCAGTTATGCATTTGACACTTCTCTTTATCAGCAGGCTGTGGGATGTCTTATATATGCATGCAACACAAGGCCGGATATACAGTATGCAGTTTCCCAGTTGAGTCGATTCATGCATAGCCCTGGCACTAAGCATTGGCAAGCAGTGAAACGTGTGTTTAGATATCTTTGAGGCACTTTGAGCTTAGGTCTCTTTTATGGCAGAGATGTTCAGCCATGCTTGCATGCTTTTACAGATAGTGATTGGGCTGGTTATTATGATACTCGCGTGTCCACTAGTGGTAATTGCTTTTTCCTTGGAGACTCATGCATATCTTGGTTGAGTAAGAAGCAACCTATAGTGGCGACATCGAGTTGTGAAGCTGAGTACAGGGAAGTTTTCACAGCTACAGTGGAGTGTATATGTCTGAGACGCCTATTGATGGATCTTTGCATGGAGATTGATGCTGCTATGCATATTCTCACAGATAGTCAGAGTGCTTTGGCTGTTGCACGAAACCCAGTGTTTCATGCACGGACCAAACATATTGAGGTGCATTATCACTATGTGAGAGAGCACCTTCATGCAGGAGATATTGATTTGGTATATGTGCCTACACAAGATAATGTGGCAGACATATTCACCAAAGCTCTTCAACGGGAAAAGTTTGAAGCTTTTCGCAAAGCTTTAGGCTTGTTACCTTGTGGGGGCTGATCTGTCACTCCCTGTATGTGTTCACATCATTCGCTCCAGGGGGGTTTGTTACACTTATGTGTTCCTCGAGTAGCTTTGATGTGAACCTTTTCCCTATACATGGGCACTTTTTACTCTAGTGCTGGCTAGAGGTTTTTTCCCCATGTTACCACATACTTGATACTCTCATATGTGGTGGTACTTTGTACTTAGGGATATTATTCAGCTCTTACTTCAGTTCAATTCATCGATCAATAGAGAGAGCTATTCTAGCCATCGTCTTCTCCACGTGTCTTGCTGCGGTTGTGCTCCTTGTGTGTGCTTCTTGTTTGTCTCTCGCACTTCTACACACACCCAACAGCAAGTCGATGCTAGGCATCGAATTTTCATTTTTGGACAGCCAGATTTACTAAAACAGGCAAAATTTCCATTTTTGGAAGTCATACAGGGTCATCTTGCGAAGGTTATATCTTGAGTTCTAGAGATCCGTTTCTTGGATATATAGCTTGTTGGAAAGCTCTACTCTTCTACTTTCATCCTTCAAAAGATCTTTGAGAAATAATATTTGAGCTAAGAGAAATTAGCAAAATACTGAAGGTATGTCATTTCGGTGGCTGGAAAGTTCTGAAGAAGTAAAGTTCTTGGTTTTGGCTATCATTTCTCAAAGTTTGGAGTGTCAATGAGTCAATGGTGACCATAGAGGTGTTCTAGTGTCAGATTAATTCATTTCTTGTGGTGTTTTACACATCAACAAAAGTGATTTGACTTAGAAGAATCTTGTAAACAAGTATATGTATGCTAGGCCCTCATGATAATGGTATCAAATCCTCTATAGCCATTGTAAGAGTCCTCCAAAAATCTTTCAGGCAAGCATTTTTTCAATAAATAAAAGATATTTTAGGCCTTTCTTGATCCCATCCATAGTGCAATGGTGTGTGCTGTTGTCAGAAAAAAATCATTAGATATTGTTGATGTTTGTAGGATAATCATCTACCCCTTGTCAATTAATCCGGGTTTTGTAAATTAACTAGTGATCTTTTTCTAAAAACCTTCAATAATCGGGCTTATTAAAGAATTCCTTAGTATTGAGGAGTATCGATGGTTACTTTGTCAATGCAAAAAAGTAGTACTCTAAGTCCCAGAGGCAGTACCCAAGTTGATAGTTGAGCGACCATGATGCAGAGTCCAACTCAGTTATAAAAAGACAAAGGAGGCAGCATGAAAGAGAATTGATTTTGGAAGGTAGATAGTGTGAGAGTAGTTAAGAAATTTCGAACATGGAAGACTAAGGCCACTGCTTGAGATTAGAATTAGAGTTAATCTATTTTGAATATATGTGGATGGTTTGAATGAGTTGTAGTCCTCTCTATAATTCCCTCTTTTAATCAAAGTTCGTTGTTTACTCTTACTATTGTAGTTTTGTTTAGTCGAGTGCAATGTGTTTTGTAATACTCAAGAGTTAGGTTAGGTTTTGTAATACTTGAGTACTCTTACTATTGTAGTTTTGTTTAGTGTAGTGCAATGTCTTTTGTAATACTCAAGAGTTAGGTTAGGTTATTCCATTAATTTTTTTGTGGTATTTGGCATATTCCATAGTGATATTGAAGCCTTGTAGACTATATGTTTCTGGATTATGATGAAGCCCAAAGGCTTGAGTGAGAATGTGTGGTCATTGAATGTTGAAGGATAGTTAGTCGTTCCTATTTTGATCAAGTACTCACAAAATACAATCGTCGTGAAGTTTCTATGATGGATGTTATAGTAGTTACCCAATTCTATTGATTCTGGATAGCAATGATAGTTGTGTTCTAGTTGATCTATCTTCAATAATGAAATATTCTAAGGATGCCTTAGAATACGCTTCTCTTAGTAAAAATTGAATCACTTGGAATTGAAGATACGAAGTTTGAGCGAAGATACGAAGTTCAATGACAATAATAATGCATTTGATGCAATCAATGAATAGATGATATGTCATGTTAACTTTAGTGTTTGACACAGCATATATTTGAATTTGGCTAAGATATCCATATAATTTGGATATTTAAGACACAAATAGGTATGTCAATGATATAGAGAGGAGAAAAATTTGTTCAAGAGAGAGCATTCACTTCCTTAACAAGTGTTCGGCCTCCCGAATCCACCCTAAGGATAAGAAGTCCAATGCACTTAGTTTTTTTATAAGAATTTCAGCAGTTCCAATTGCCAACTCTATTTCTGCAAATAGCTCCCTTGGATATTCATGGAATCCCCTTCAGTAATCCAACTTAACACATAAATGGAGACCAGGATGGGATCAGGGTTTTGAAGAAGTTGCAGAGAAGTGGTAGGCAGACATATAGGAATGCATCCACAAAGAACTAGGCAAGACACTAGAATAGGGAGAGCCCAATGGAGGTTGTAGCATGCCCATGAGGCATTTTGACCTGAAGTATTCATTGCACACGAAAGAGAAACCTGCTATCCTATAAGAAAGAAAGAAGAACGTGACTCAAAAGGTATTGCATTAGCAATTTTAGAAGGAATTACGTGCTTGCATTTTGAATTCATAATAGAAAAACAAGACAAAGGTAGCAGTTCTAGACTTAAAAAAGAAGTTCTAGAAGGCATCCCACTAGAAATCATTCAGATGCCTTATGGCTGATTTGGGTGTTGGTCAGTCTTCTGCCACCACCATCCTCACTGACAGTCAAAGCGCATTGGCAATTGCGAGGAACCCTATGTTCCATGTTCGCACTAAGCACATTGAGGTGCATTATCATTATGTCAGGGAGAGGTTGCATAGGGAGAAGTTTGAAGCTTTCCGCAAAGCTTTGGGCTTACTTCCTTTTGTGGATTGATTCCACATAGCTTGGAACTTCAAGCTCAAAATTAAGATATGATAATTCCATTGCAAAGCATTATGCATACTTGACTCATGTAATCAAGGACAAAGAATCAATCGGCTATAAAGAAGTTAAGGATTGCAAGGAATGGCAAGAGGCAATGAGCTCAAGGCACTTTTTCATGAAAGCCAGACTTGGAGCTTGGTACTAGTTGAAGAAGGCATGAACATGACAGGTAATAAGTGAGTTTATAAAATTAAAAGAAATTTAGATGGTTCCATTGATAGGTACAAAGCAAGGTTGGTGGCAAAAGGCTTATCCCAAAGCTATGGGATTGATTATAATGAATCTTTTAGCCTCATAGCCAAGATGCCAAAAATTAAGAATTTGATTGCAATAGCCACATCAAACAAATGGATCTTATATCAGTTGGATGTGAAGAATGCTTTTCTCAATGGAGAGCTTGAAGAAGTAGTCTACATGAGCCAACCTCAAGGATTTGCTAATACTAGGTGCCCAAATCATGTTTGCAAGCTAAGGAAAGCATTATATGGACTAAACTAAGCCCTTAGGGCCTAGAATCAGAGGTTAGTGGATTATTTATCAAGTTGTGGATACAGAGAATGTGTTGTAGTTCCATCCATGAAGAAGCAAGGAGACAAGATGGTATACATATGCATTTATGTGGACAATTTGATCATCACAGGATGTGATATTGCATGTATTAAAGATATTAAATCAAAGCTACGAAATGAGTTTAAGATATCTGACCTTGGAACACTAAAGTCCTTCTTAGGAATAGAGGTAATCTATGCACACAATGGCATCTTCTTGAATCAAAGAAAATACTTTTTGGATGTGCTACATAGGTTTGGCATGAGTGGTTCATGGAGAGGCTATAGAATGTATAACACTAAATAGAAGCATAATTGGTTCATTAATTTATGCGATATACACTAGACCTATTCTTGCATATGTAGTAGGTGTACTCTCAATTTCTACATGCACCCACTCATGATCATCTTATGGTAGCAAGAAAAGTGCTTATGTACATTAAGTACACCATCAAACAAAGGTTTATTTAGTCTTATGATGATGATCTAAGTGTCAAAGGATATAGTGATGGTGATTGGGTGGGTAGCAAGAATGATCGAAGGAGTACATGAGTTTATATTTTCATGATAGGTACAAAAGTGATCTCATGGATCTCTAAGAAGTGACCCACTATTGCACTTTCATCCACAGGTGCTGAGTACAGAGGCTTAGCATTTGCTGCACGTGAGCTATTATGGCTTAAGAAGCTACATAAGGACTTGGAAGTGGAAATTGAGGAGTTTCCTCTTTATGGAGACAACATTTCAAGCATATAACTAGCTAACAATTCAATGTTTCATGCAAGGAGCAAGCACATAGAGGTTCATTATCACTTCATTAGAGAAAAGGTGATGGAAAAAGAGCTAGATATAAGGTATGTGAACACTAATTTACAACTTGTAGACATGATGGTAAAGTTTCTTGAAGACACAAAGCTTGGAGGATTCAAGGAAGGAATCAACATAAGAGACAAAGGATGAAGCAATGAAAGGAAAAATACTTGAGCTTGAGGAGGAGTGTTGGAATTTAGAAAGCATTCAAGCTCAAGAGTGTGGGAACATGTCCCAAGTTTCATCTTTCACATCATCATTACAATCAAAGGAGGATGATTTCCATGAGTTGAAGGCATCAAATCATGTTTACAATGGAAAGAAATTGACTAGAGACAAAATAGGTCAAATTTTGATGTGACTCGACCCCACTTTTTGACATGTATATGTTTTTAATTGGTATACGAGGCTAGTACATGACTTCTATGTTGGGAAAGATGGATGGACACCTCAAGAAATGAGTTGGTACTGCTAATCCTTGCTTTGTACTAGCCCTATTTTACTTCAGAGTTTAGTTGTGGGCCCTTTTAGCTTTCCAATGACACTAAATAAGTTCGTATGTACTTTGGAGATGATGCTTCAAACACTTTTATCAAAACAGATAAATTTGCAGCTAGCTTATGAACAAAAAGTTGCTATTTTGGTCTTCATACTTGCTAGACATTTTGCTTAGTACTCACAATACAGTAGCGATTAGAAAATTTCTTTTTGAGGATATCTAATTAGCTTACAGAACTAATGGTTCCAAGTGGAATCCCTTAAAATGATAGACTATACTCTGAGCAATGACTTTAGCAAGTAAAACATTACCCCCAACTTTTTAGGAACTCTGTAGAGAATGACCAATGACCACTTCGAGACGATTTTCTCCCAATTGGCTGAATGAAACTTCTTCAAGACTTTGATAACTTGTAATCGACTTTGAGATTGTTCCAATGAGCTATAGAAAATTGAAAATGGTGGAGAGATCATTGAGATATGAGCAAGACAAGTTTACTATTCTGAGTGACTATGACAGAGATGAATGTAGATGTAATCATCAATGGAATGTATTATGTAACAATGTTGTACATGATCATTGGCATGAATATGATGCCCAATGATGGTGATAGGAGTAGGCTATGGTGTGAGCTTCTAAATTACATCAAATGATCAACTCTAAGCTCAGTAATGGGGTGCTTCAGGCTATGAGATTTCAAGCTACTTTTATAGTGACTCTCTTCAAACTTGAATTTTGAAATTCAAATGAACTTCCACCTAAAAGTTCTTCCTCTAAACAAGGAGATATTCCCTCAAGGAAACTTGTACCATAAAGTTCTCCTAACTCCACAAGTTTAGTGGAATTTACAAGATTCTTCTGAGTCAAATGACTTTTACAAAAGTTAATAGTGAAAACCATAAGCAATGGTTCATGTGGTTGTTCAACTAATTGCACATAGCTTCTTCCAATGCCTAGTCAAGTGTTAAGGCTTGGCATTTGCACCAACAGCTGCTCCTCAAGACAAACATCTTGGCTTGGTCTTCTTCATCAATCCTCTTGAACGTCGTGCAATCCAATCATAGCTTTAAACCTGCAAAGTTTAGTACCATCAAGTGCCTTTGTCAATAAATCTGCACATTGCATATGTATCATGATAGTGAACCACTATATGCTTGGTCCTAACATGATAGATAGGATTTGCTGCAAGATGTAAAGAGCTAGTATTGTCACAAAAAATCATTGGTGAGTTAGAATGCAATCCCAAATCTGCATATAGCAATCTAATCCATATGGCTTCTTGAGTAGCATTGGCTAATTCTCTATATTCAGCCTCTATTGAAGATAAAGCAACAGTAGGTTGCTTCTTGGAAGACCGTGAAATGGGATTATCACCTACAAAAGAGAGATAACCTGAGGTACTCCTCCTGTCATCCTTACAACCTGCCCAATCTGCATTTGAGTATATCTTGATGTCCAAATCTGAAGTTAAAGAAAGATAAACCTTAATTTTGAGTATCCTTAAGATACTTCGAAATTCTCTTGGCTACTTCCAAGTGAGGTGCTCTAGGTTTGTGGATAAATTGACTTAAGACACTTACTCCATAAGCAATATCAATCCTTGTCAATGTAGCATAGTTTAGGCTTCCAACAATGCTTTGGTATCCTACAATATTTTCAAGCACATCACCTTCATGATCACTTAACTTTTGGTTTACCTCCACAGGAGTGCTGGCTATCTTGACATCCTCTAAGTGAAACTTCTTCAACATGTCCTGCACATACTTTCTTTGAGTAATATAAATTCCATAATCTGTATAGACTAACTCAAGTCCAAGAAAATACTTTAGTGACCCTAGATCAATGATTTTGAGCTCCTGCATCATTTGATTCTTGATCTTCTTGATGCCATTGGCATTACTACCTATAAATATGATATCATCAACATACACACATAGGTATATCACCTTTGAATTACTTCTCTTGACAAATAGAGAAGTATATGCTTTGCTCATGATGAATCCTTGATTTTGGAGATAGGTAGTTAACCTATGATTCCATGCCCTAGGTGCCTGCTTCAATCCATAAAGAGCTTTGTTTAGTTTGCACACATATGTTATCTTGCTTGAGTCTTCATAACTAGGAGGTTGAGCCATGTAGACCTCCTCTGAAAGCCAGCCATTAAAAAAAGCATTTTTTACATCCAATTGGTACATATTCCAATTCTTTGATGCAGCCACACTTACCAATACCTTGATGGTTGGGATTTTGGTCACAGGTGAGAAAGTCTCTTCATAATCAACTCCTTGGGTTTTTGCAAAACCCTTATCCACAAGTCTAGCTTTGTACCTGTTTATTGACTCATCTGAATTTCTCTTAATTTTGTAAACCCATTTAGAACCAATTACCTTCATAGACTCCCTTTTTGGCACTAGCTCCAAAGTGTCATTCTCCTTGAGTGCTTTAATTTCTTCATCCATAGCTTCCTTCCATTCTACCTTGATCTTTGCTTCTTCATATGATGAAGGATCTTCAAGTGGTAAATCTTTAGCAAGATAAATGGAATGCTTGGTAACTAAAGAAGTGGCATACCCATATCTGATTGGCTTCTTCCTCTCCCTTTGTGATCTTCTAATTGCTTGATTGGAAGATTCAGGTATGTCCTCCAACTTCTTCATCTTAACCTTCTTGCCTTTTGGTTTCCATGCTTTGAATTCTTCTAGGTTGATGATGTCCTCATCATTTGATTTGATGTCTTCAATCTGGTTTGGCTCCTCCTTGGTGAGGCTTGGAAACTCCTCTTCCAAGTCATAAGGCAACTTTACTTTCCTGAATTCACTTTCAAACCAAGAATCATTCTCATCAAACACAACATCTCTACTGACCATAAAACCTTTGTTGGATGGATTATCTATGTATAGGGCAGAAGAGTTGTTACCTCTTGATGAATCTCCATTTTTGCTGAGCTTGGCTTCATGGGTAAAGAGTTGGCCCATGAGTGTGGTAAGATCTGAAATTTGCATGTCCATGTATAAGTCCATAGCAGTTGTGAAGCTTTCCCATTTGTCATCTATCTTGATACCATTGATTACTTGTCTCACAATTTGATCCTCTTGAATCTCCTCTCCTATGCTTTCTAATTGGTCAGCCACATCCTTGACTTTGGTCACATATTCTGAAATACTTTGCTTGGGTTGCTTCCTTTGAGTGGTAAACTCAAGCCACAATTGGTTCTTCCTAGTCCTTATGTTGGAAGAAAAATATGAAGACAATGTATCCCAAGTCTCTTGGGATGTCTTACAACTCCTAATGTGTGAAAGGAGGAAATCAGAGATAGATTTAAGTAAGTATGACCTTGCTAATGCATCTTTGGCACACCATGAGTTGAGTCTTTCAAGCTCCTCTCTTGTAGGTTGTCCTTTGCTTCTAAAAATGGGCATCTCATCATCTCCTATTATGTATCCATAGAGACTCGTTCCTTGCAAGTATATCTTCATCCTCAAGGACCATGCTTGGTAGTTGTTCCTGTCCAATTTATCAATAAAAGAAGGAAAACCATCTCCCATTTTACCTCAAGTTGCTCTGATACCACTGTTGGGAAGATGGATGGACACCTCAAGAAATGAGTTAGTACTACTAATCCCTACTTTGTACCAGCCCTATTTTACTTCATAGTTTACTTGTAGGCCCTTTTATCTTCTCAATGACACTTAATAAGTGCATATGTACTTTGGAGATGATGCTTCAAACACTTTGATCAAAACAGATAAGTTTGCAACTAGCTTATGACCAAAAAGTTGCTATTTTGGTCTTGATACCTACTAGAAGTTTTGCTTAGTACTCACAGTACAATAGCAATTAGTTCCTTTTCAGGGTATCTAGTTATCTTAGAGATCTAATGATTCTAAGTGTAATCACTTAAAATGATAGACTATACTCCGAGCAATGACTTTAGCAAGTAAAACATTACGCCCGACTTTTTAGGAACTCTACAAAGAATGACCAGTGACCATTTCGAGATGATTTTTTCCCAATTGGCTGAAGGAAACTTCTTCAAACTTTGAAAGCTTGTAATAGACTTTGAGCTTGTTCCAGTGAGCTATACAACATTGAAAATGGTGGAGAGAGCACTGAGATATGAGTAAGACAAGTTCACTATTCTAAGTGACAATGATAGAGATGAATGTAGATGTAATCATCAATGGAATGTATTATGTAACAATGTTGTACATGATCATTGGCATGAATATGATGCCCAATGATGGTGATAGGAGTAGGCTATGGTGTGAGCCTCTAAATTACATCAAATGATCAACTCTAAGCTCAGTAATGGGGTGCTTTAGGCTGCAAGATCTCAAGCTACTTTTATAGTGACTCTCTTAAAATTTGAATTTTGAAAAACAAATGAACTTCCACCTAAAAATTCTTCCTGTAAACAAGGAGATATTCCCTCAAGGAGATATTCACCATAAAGAGAGATATATCTCTTTCCATCCTAGTCCTCTACATATAGCTCTTAGCTTAAGGATGAGATTTAGAGTTATCTTTAGTTTATCTCTGCAAGTGTGCTCTCAACTTGTCGTATGTCCTAAATTTGTTGAATGGGAGGTCTGCCATGTGTCATATTTCTCTTGAGACTTCTAGTGGGAAGTTTGCCAGGTATCCTAGTTCACACACGTTACCGTGCGTAAACTTGACTAAAATATAAATAAAAATGGAAAAGCTAATAGAAAGCATATGAAGGATCAATAATTCAAACACAAGGAAATAAGTACATAATGAAATATTTATATGCACCAAAAGACAAGGCAATGAATGAATATGAAAAATGAGACGATAAGTATATTTGCTATTTGCTATTAGTAATCATCTACTTTGTGCTTACTTTATTTCCTATTATTAGTTTATTTGCTATTAGTTGGCTAATTTATTTTGTGCCAATTGTGCTAGTTAGGGTTAAAGATTCTACATTGTGCTACATTAAAAAAAATGAGGTTTTTTAATGAGGCTTGAGAAATAAAGTGGCTCTACTATGCTTGACACCAAAGCATGTTTCGGACACATCACTACGACAATCAACATATTTCTCAAGGATTTCATAAAAAGGAAAGGGGTCTTCATGTTTTTGAAATATTTCACAAGGATTTCATAAAAAGGAAGGAGTCTTCATGCCTTTGAAAGGCAATAGGCTCACTTGAAATACAGCAGACTCACCTAAAAATGGTGTAGATGGAGAATTATGTGTGTGTGTGTGAGAGAGAGAGAGAATATTGTGTTGAATATGGTTGCAATCGTGGGTTGTATGCACAATACATGGTTTATAAAAAAAGGGAAGCTCGATCTTACTCCTATATCCATTGACGTTCAAATTAATCGAAAATGTGACTCTGCAATGAAGAGCATAGTACTCATGGAACTCTTCGAATCTTAAAGAAACAAGCACTACAACATATCAGCCATATACCAAGGCTTTTACTGAGGAAATTGAACGGAAACATTTTTGCCCCAACATACGCGTTGGTATTAAAACGTCGATATTGGCATCGGTATAAGCATCGGTATGAGTGTCAGTATAAGCATCAGAAATATTGATGCTCATATCAGCGGCATATCGACACCTATACCGGTGCCAGCTGGGTGTACTGTTGTGCATACCGACACTTGTTGGGTGTACCGTAGCTTATATTGGTGACCTTGCTAGGAGTACTATTGCTTATACCGACGACTATATCTACAATTTTTTTTTGTTAGAGTGTGTTGTCTTTTGCTATAGCAACATTACCATGATGTTGTTTAGCAAAAGACAATACACTTTGCCAAAAAAAAACCGAGTACATGTGATGTGTACTCTAATGGCAACTTAAATATGATTTCATAAAGAAAAATACTATCGGACACAAAAGAGATAATCAGAATGAACCATGAAGCATGAACCATGTACAAAAAAAGTTATATATTTTATAAATGAAGAATATACAAGAGTGTGGCAAACCACTATCATATATGGGGGAAATACAAAATGTGGCAAAGCATTGCCATATAAGAATGAAATACAAAATTCTGGTGCACCACTGCCATATATGAGCCAAATATAAAATTGTGGCACACCACTATCATACACATGCACAAAATGATCGAAACATCCATATCATCAGTCTTGCAACAAAGAACATTCATGAAATGAGATAAATTCACATGAGATTTACGAACAACAAGTAAAAACCAAGGTTATAAATTCATCACCTAATCACAAACGCTCCCATGAAACGACCACACTGCATCCCTCCAAGTCCTCCAATAATGCAGTCAATCCATGATGATATCCATAGGCTTCCTCCGTTTGTGTTGGAGGATGACCCATTGCCAGCTCCTGCAACAACTATACAAAACATTAGAGGAACATACATGAGAAGCTCAACACAAACAAATTCAATAAACCAAATGTTCTTAATTCGTGGAATGATAGGAAAGTGGCCAAGAACCTTTGCAGGGATTGCTTCGCCTACAAGGTCTTCTCTAAAACTATTTTCTCCACACTTTGGACATATGTGGAGATGCTCATACTCTTTCCGAAAGAGGATGCAATCATTCAAACAAGCATGAATCTTAGTGTAGTCCATTCCAATGGATTGTAAAATTTTTTTTGCATCTCCACGTGTTGGAGGCATGTCATTTCCCTCTGGCAAAAATTGATCTTTAAGAAGCCTGCAATAAGCAATTAGAACGATATTGGTAAATAAAGTTATTTTGATACAGCAATGAAAGTTTATTTCAAATCCACTTACTTGAACAATTCAGAGACACTACTATCTGACCATCCATAAATGGATTGCAGATTGAGCATTGCGAGTGATGCAAGTAGTACAATTCACTTACCTGAACAATTCAGAGACACTACTATCTGACCATCCATAAATGGATTGTAGATTGAGCATCACAAGTGATGCACAAATTATAGATATCTTTGCTCCATTGTATAGTGGTAAACGAGCTAGTCTTCACATGTTTTCATATTCTTCATTTGCTTTTGATCGTGGAAATTCTATTGTGTCCATGAAACTCTCAACATCTACTCCACCATCATGATCTTCGTCCATCTCATAGAATGCTTTGAGCATTTCTTCCATGTGTTCATTCCGTGTAATGCTATTACTACCTTGCACTTCTAACTCCTTTTTTGTTCTCTTTTGTCCACGAGAGGTTATCGGTGCAATGTCGTTTGGGTCCATCTGCTCACCTGGGGGACCATGCGAATGGTAGCATAGGTTTTGTAGTCAACTTTTATCAAAGGATCCATATTCTCTAACATGTGCAGTATAAATCCATCGTTTTCGATAAATTTGATACTTGTACAGAGTGCAAGGACATGCCATTCTCTCCTCCGGATCCAAACTAGCCATCTAATACAATATGGACATTTTAGAACATTTGATTTTTTTATTTGAACCTAAAAACCATAATTCTAAAGACTTAAACCTGAAATATATATAGATTTAATTATATATTCTAATTTGTTTATTTTCTTTTTCTTATTAATACTAAAACCTAAAGATCTAAAGACCTAAAAAAACCTAAAACCCCAATCCTAAAGACCTAAAGACCTAAAAAAACCTAAAACCCTAATCCTAAAGACCTATTTTTTATATAATTAATTATATATATTTAATTTGATACAAAAATCTTAAAATCCTATTTTTATATATTAATTATATATATTTAGTTTGATAGAAAACCTTAAAATCCAATTTCTATATATTTATTTGATAAAAAGACTTAAAATCATATTTTTATATATTAAATTATACATATATTTAATTAATTTATTTAAAACACTAGCTCTTTTCACATTTATTTATCTATACAATTATCCTATTTTATATATATATTCATTTATATTTTCAATTTTTTTTCTTTATATAAATTTAATTGAATTATATGTATGTAAAAATCCTAAAACCTTAATCCTAAAGATTTAGACCTAAAATATGTATATTTGTGTATGCATTTGTATATAAATGTATATATGTATTATATGTGTATGTGTATGTGTGTATATATGTTCTGCATGTGGTAAAACCCTAAAACACTAATCGTAAAGATTTATACCTAAAACATGTACATGTGTGTATGCATGTGTATATATATGTGTATGTGTATGTGTATGTGTATATATCTTTAATTTCATAAAAAACCTTAAAATCCTATTTTTATATATTTAATTATATATATTCAATTAATTTATTTAAAACACTAGATCTTTTTTATCTATATAGTTATCCTCTCTCTCTCTCTCTCTCTCTATATATATATATATATATATATATATATATATATATATATATATATATATATATATATATATATATATATTCATATTTTTTTCTTAATTTTTTCTTTATATAAATTTAATTGAATTATATGTATGTAAAAATCCTAAAACCCGAATCCTAAAGATCTAGAACTAAAATATTATATTTGTGTATGCATGTGTATATATATGTGTATGTGTATGTGTGTGTGTATATGTATATGTATATATATATATATATATATATATATATATATATATATATATATATATATATATATATATATATATATATATATATATATATATATATATATATATATATATATATATATATATATATGTGTGTGTGTGTGTGTGTGTGTGTATGTGGATATATATTTAATTTGATAAAAAATCTTAAAATCCTATTTTTATATATTTAATTAAATTATTTAAAACACTAGCTATTTTCATATTTATTTATCTATACAATTACCCTATATATATGTATATATATATATATATATATATATATATATATATATATATATATATATATATATATATATATATATATATATATATATATATATATATATATATATATATATATATATTCATTCAGATTTTTAAATTTTTTTTTCTTTTTTTCTTTATATAAGTTTAATTGAATTATATGTATGTAAAAACCCTAAAACCCTAATCCTAAAGATCTAGACCTAAAATATGTATATTTGTTTATGCATGTGTATATATATGTGTATGTGTATGTGTATGTGTATATACATATGTGTATGTGTATGTGTATATATATTAAATTTGATAAAAAACCTTATAATCCTATTTTTATATATTTAATTAATTTATTTAAAATACTAGCTCTTTTCATATTTATTTATCTATATAATTATCCTATTATATATATATATATATTTTTTTTTCTTTATTTTTTCTTTATATAAATTTAATTGAATTATATGTATGTAAAAATCCTAAAACCTTAATCCTAAAGATCTAGACCTAAAATATGTATATTTGTGTATGCATGTGTATATATATATATATATATATATATATATATATATATATATATTATATTTAATTATATATATTTAATTAATTTATTTAAAACACTAGCTCTTTTCATATTTATTTATCTATACAATTATCCTATTTTATATATATATTTATTTATATATTCAGATTGTTTTCTTTATTTTTTTCCTTATATAAATTTAATTGAATTATATGTATGTAAAAACCCTAAAACCATAATCCTAAAGATCTAGACGTAAAGTACGTATATTTGTGTATGCATGTGTATATACATGTATATATGTATTATATGTGTATGTGTATGTGTATGTGTATGTGTACGTGTATGTGTGTATATATGTTATGCATGTGTAAAACCCTAAAACCCTAATCGTAAAGACCTAGACCTAAAATATGTATATGTGTGTATGCATGTGTATATATATGTGTATGTGCATATATATGTGTATGTGTATATGTGTATATGTGTATATATATGTGTGTGTATGAATATATGTGTATGTATGTGTAAATAGCCTAAAAACCCTAATCATGTGTGTATATGTGAGCATGTGTGTATGTATGTGTGTGTGTGTATGTATGCATGTGTGTATATGTGTATGTGTGTGTATGTATGCATGTGTGTATATGTGTGTGTGTCTATATGTGTGTGTATGCATGCATGTGTGTGTGTATGTATGTGTATGTGTATGTATGCATGTGTGTATATGTGTATGCGTGTGTATGTATGCATGTGTGTATATGTGTGTGTATGTATGTGTGTGTATGTATGCATGTGTGTATATGTGTGTGTATGTATGCATGTGTGTACATGTGTGTTTGTATGTATGCATGTGTGTGTATGCATGCATGTGTGTATATGTGTGTGTATGTATGCATGCATGTGTGTGTATGTATGCATGTGTGTACATGTGTGTGTGTATGTATGCATGTGTGTATATGTGTGTGTATGTATGCATGCATGTGTGTATGTGTGTATGTATGCATGTGTATACATGTGTGTGTATGTATGTGTGTGTGTGTATGTATGCATATGTGTATATGTGTGTATGTGTGTATGTATGCATGTGTGTGTATGTATGTGTGTGTATACGTGTGTGTATGTATGCATGTGTGTACATGTGTGTGTATGTATGCATGTGTTTACATGTGTGTATGTATGCATGTGTGTGTATGTATGCATGTGTGTGTATGTATGCATGCATGTGTGTATATGTGTGTATGTATGTATGCATATGTATGTGTATGCATGTGTGTATATGTGTGTGTATATGCATGTATGTATATGTGTGTATATGTATTTCTATATATCTCTCTCTCTCTCTATTTTTCTCTCTTTCATCTCTCTTTACTTCTTCCTCTATCTTCCTCTCTTTAATCTCTCTTTTTTTTTTTCTCTCTCTCTCTCTGTCTCTCTCTCTCTCTTTCTATCTCTCTCTCTATCAAATATAGAGAATAAAACAATCACTTATAGGTATGTCCCTCTTTTGGATCGTTGTCGTCAAAGCATAATGTATGTCGTCTACCCTTGAATTCCAAAGAATCGACACCAAAAAACTTTTGCAAAATCAAAGAGAAGAAAAATTATAAAACATAAAGCATAGAGAAAGACAAAGGGTAAGAGTACGTGCACCACTTACCAAGATGCGAATCTAGAGAGAGAGAGAGTGTAGAGAGAGATCTCTGTGTGTGCGTGTGTGCACAAGACAATGAAGGTCACAATTCAGTTCACACGCGCAAGTTCAACAGAAGCAAGCAATACTTAGTGTAAAACACGTGCAAAATGTTGAGTTTTGCTCTCAGGTTCCCGGTATGTTTAAAACACGGCCTTGGTATGGGCGTCGGTATAAGCATCAGTAATTTCCAATAAATTATCGATGCTTACATCGATGCCTATACCGACAGTTGCGAAACATATGCATGAGCCATTTTAAATGGTCATACCGATGGTTAAGTGACCATTGGTATGCTTAAGTGCATTTTTCCAATGTTTATACGGACGTCGGGAGTGACCGTCGATATAGGCAGCATCGGTATGCCCCCCATATGTTGTAGTGAAGGGTACAACACTTAGTACTATGAGGAATGAACAAAGCTCGAGGGTTCGCTAAAAATAGGAACTTTGAAAGGATATCCCCAAAGCGAGATGAAGAGGCTAGTTTGTTGATGAAAAGTTGTTGTAATGAACATGGCCCTTTCCAATATCGATGGCGTCCACCAAGATTGCGAGAAGGTCAACGAAATGTACTCAAACCTCACCAGATGCGACAATTGAAAAACAAACTTCATGTTTTTAGAAATTGAAAGACAACAATAAAAGAAAAGGGAGAGACACATAGAGGAATACACTCCTCTTGTGTCCTCGTGCATATTCACAACAAATCGCTACTACTACATCAACACATTTTACAAGAATTTCATAATAGGAAAGGGATGTACATGCTTCTCGAATGCACTAAACTAAATTGAAAGCTTCTATACATAAGATGAGGCACAAGCACATATTGAAAAAAAAAAAAAACAAAGCACATATTGAACAACAAAAAACAACTTTTTCTATTCTTCTTTCAGAACACATTCAAGAAACATACGACACCGAGAGCTTAACTCCATGAAATCTTCTTATATTGTATCTCACAACAGAAGGAACTCCATTGCTTTGAAGTTTTAGGTGGAAATAATGCTTCCGGTTTTTTATATTGGAGGATACTAACGTCCCATATCTTCTTTTTCCTATATTTTATGGCGTAGGTGGCGAGTACGTGTGTGCGCGAGAGAGAGAGAGAGAGAGAGAGAGAGAGAGAGAGAGAGAGAGAGAGAGAGAGAGAGAGAGAAGAAATCCGTGGTTAAGAACCCATGTTGAATGTGCTGCCTTTTAGAAAGAAAATAGGTACATGTAGCAAAGGCATTCTCTTGTAGAGTGAGTGCTAAGGCATGAACTACCTCCTTACATAAATCCTACTCTAGAGTCCTCCTATTGTACACTCCTATTCGAGAGAGAGAGAGAGGGGGGGGGGGGACTTAGGTACTGCCTCTCGGACTTAGAATACTACTTCTTCGCAATGTCAAAGTAACTATCTGTACTCCCCAATACTTAGGAATTCTTTAATAAGACCGATTATTAAAGGTTTTTAGAGAAAAATCACTACTTAATTTACGAAACCCGGATTAATTGGCAAGGGGTAGATGATTATCCTACAAACATCAACAATATCTAATGAAATGTTTTTGACAACAGCATAACAACACCATTGTCTTATGGATGGGATCGAGAAAGGCCTAAGAGATCTTTTATTTATTGAAAAAAGGCTTGCATGAAAGATTTATGGAGGACTCTTACAATGGCTATATGATTATAGAGGATTTGATACCATTGTCATGAGGACCTAGCATACATATACTTATATACTAGAGAGATAGATCTGTTTCCATCCTAATTCTCTACATATAGCTCTTAGCTTAAGGATGGGATCTAGAGTTATCTTTAGTTTACCTCTGCAAGTGTGCTCTCAACTTGTCATATGTCCTAGATTTGTTGAATATTGGGAGGTCTACCAGGTGTCATAGTTCTCTTGGGACTTCTAGTGGGAAGTTTGCCATGTATCCTACTTCACACAAGTTACCTTGAGTTAACTTGACTGGGATCCTTCTATAAGGTTCTATGAAAGTTCTAAGAAACATACATTTCCATGTGACTCGTGGGATTCAAGCCCAAGACCTCCTTCTTCACACATTTTGGAATTTACCACTAAGCTAAGCTCTTAGCTTATCCAATCCTTTGGAGAAACCTAGGTTTTACTTGAGCTTAAAGTCTAGCCAAATTACTTAATAACAAGGTGGGAGGGTGAGAGATGGCATTCAAAGAAATCTTAAGCTAGAACGTAATGAAGAAATAACATCAGGTTGAAGCGTTTATGAACTATTTCAAAGGCCACAACATCATCGGATTGATCGATACCATGTATCGTGAAGAAAGAGACACGCGATTAGAGGAAACTCTCCATCTAAAAAAGACTATACAAAGAATATAAAGCATATGAATGGCTAATAATTCAACACAATAACTTAAGTACATAATGAAATATTTATAATATGCAAAAGCATGTTTCGGACACATCACAACTACAATCAGCATATCTCTTAAGGATTTCATAAAAAGAAAAGGGTCTTCATGCTTTTGAAACATTTCACAAGGATTTCATAAACATGAAAGGAGTCTTCATGCTTTTGAAATGCAATAGACTCTCTTGAAATGCAATAGCCTCACTTGAAAATGGTGTAGATGGAGAATTTTGTGTGTGTGTGTGTGTGTGAGAGAGAGTATTGTGTTGAATATGGTTGCAATCGTGGGTCATATGCATGTACAATAGACGGCTTATAAAAAAAAGGGAAGTTCGATCTCACTACTATATCCCTTGACGTTTGCTTTATTTGAAAATGTGACTCTACAATGAAGAGCATAGTACCTATGGAACCTTGGAATCTAACACTTAGTACTAGGAAGAATGAAAAGAGCTAGAAGGTTTGCTAAATATAGGAACTATGAAAGGATGTCCCCAAAGCGAGACGAGGAGACTAGTATGTTGATAAAAAGTTGTTGTAATGAGCATGGCCCTTTCCAATATTGATGGTGTCCACCAAGATTGCCAGAAGGCCAACAACATGTCCTCAAACCTCATCACATGCGACAATTGAAAAACAGACTTCATATTTTTAGAAATTGAAAGACAACAATAAAACAAAAGGGAGAGGCACATAGAGGAATAGAGCTACTCGTGTCCTCGTGCATGTTCACAGCAAATCCCTACTAGCACATCAACGCAGTTTACAAGAATTTCATAATAGGAAAGGGATGTACATGCTTCTCGAATGCACTAAACTATTTTTTTTTTTAGAAAAAAAAAATGGAGTTTCGGCTGAGACCTATTCCTTCAAGCTTTAACTTTGAAATTGCAATTGTACAAGAAAGGGCATAGTACCCATGGGATCTCCCTTATCTCACAAGAACATAAATTACGGTCACAACTACCGCAGATCAGGACAAACTATGGCACATCAACCACAGGATACAACTTTCCATGTTAAACATGTCCCTAACATGATGCCAGTGGGGGTTGAACCCTCGCCCCTGCCTCAAGAGGCGAGAAGCCCAACCACTCGGACAAGCAGCTTGGGACTATAAAAGTACAACAAAGGAACTCCATCTGCTTTCAAGTTTTTTATATTGCAAGATACTTACGTCCCATATCTTCCTTTTCTTATATTTTATGGCGTAGGTGGAGAATACGTGTGTGCGCGCTTGAGAGAGAGAGGAGGAAAACTATTGTCCGTAAAATGATGGGTTGCTTTAAACTATTGTGGGTAGCTTGATGGTTCCACTTGCTCATAACCAATTAGAGAGAGGATCGGCCTAATTTACTAGCTAAACTCCGCTAAAGTCCATGAAGTTTTCTTTGTTTACTTTTTAATTGAAGTCTAATATCCTCATATTAATTTGAACTAATTAATAATTATAAGATTAATTTTAATTAATTAATAATTATAAGTGAAAAGAGGTTTAGTATCCATGAGACTGTCCCTATTTGATAAAAACTTGGCACTGTCAGTTTTAATTCCATGATATATATATATATATATATATATATATATATATATATATATATATATATATATATATATTTGTAATGGAGGTTCGGCCTAGGTCTACTCCTCCAGGCTTTAACTTTGAAATTGCAATTGTACAAGGAAGGGCATAGTACCCATGGGATCCCCCTTATCCCACAAGAACAGAGGTTTACATAGCTGGGTTAGACGGCGATCACAACTACGACGGGGTTTGATAAACGGTGGCACATCAGCCACAAAGTACAATTTTTCATGATAACATGTCCTTTACATGTTGCTGGTGGGGGTTGAACCCTCGCCCTCGCCCCCGCCTCAAGAGACGAATGACCCAATCACCCAACCAAACGGCTTGGGACACCATGAAGTCTTTTTAGGTTGTATCCACAGCATACATAATTATTGGAAGGCACTTACGTCCGATATCTTCTTTTTCGTAATATTTTATGGCGTAGCTGGAGAATACGTGTGTGTTTGGACGCGCGCTAGGCACGAGAAAGTTCATGGCTAAGAATCCATGTTGAATGTGCTGCCTTAGAAAGAAAATGGATCCCTATTCTCTCTCTCTCTATATATATAGAGAGAGAGAGACAGAGAGAGAGAGACAGAGAGAGAGAATATTGTTTTGGATATGCTTCCAGTCATGGATTATATGTATCTACAGGAAGAAAATTATGTGATTCTTTAAATTAGTGTGAGTAACTTGCTCATAAGCAATTGAGAGAGTGGATGGACCTGGCTTAATTCGAATCTTGATCATATATCACAGTTTGATCTACATAATGTTTTTTGTTTTGAACGTACAATGAATGGAAAGATACACACATGCAACCTAATAACATAACATATAGAAGCACCATACATTTGAATACGCGCAAAACCTGAACATATTTAATGGTATATTCAATGAGTGTACTTTGAACTTAAGACTAGGTTCACACAGTTCGCTCGCACAGTTCTCATCTTCAAGTGTCAATATTTCATTTGATAGAGAAAACAACAAAAGTTTTGGGTCCACTATTATTTTGTTTGATGAGCTCTCCCTTTCGAAACGATTTTGTACGACAAAGTTTTTTCCCTGGTCGTTTACATTATTCAACCAATAATATCCCGTATATATTTTCGTTTTAGTGTGCTTTTGTCGCTCTGTGTGAATGAAAGCTGACGACATCTAATTATAATGGAGAAAACTGTGCCACCTTATCTAAACGCAGCCTAAGTACTTTGCCACAAGGGGGCTGAACGGTTAGTGCTACATCACACCAACTACATAATGTTTTAGCCCGAGGAAAAGAGATGATGACCTTAACTTATTGTTGTAGCACTCTAGAGTCGATGGATGGAGCTTGGCTTTCGATGTTTATGAGACAAGAGTCTCTGTTGAAAAGCTCACGCATTGATGCATTGCAGAAGGTAAATAGTTACCGTGCTTGAATAATAATCATGTTTAAGATCTTTGAGGAACTTAGTTAACACTCATTGAGAAGGTAAATAGTTACCGTGCTTGAATACTAATCATGTTTCATAAGGTAGAGGCATCCATCTTTGAGGAACTTAGTTAACACTCATTGATGCATTGCAGAAGGTAACAGTGGTAGAATGTTACCGTGCTTGAGTAATAATCATGTTTAAGGTAAAGGCACCCAACTTTGAGGAACTTAGTTATTGTGCTTGAGTAATAATCATGTTTCATATGGTAGAGACACCCGTCTTTGAGGAACTCAGAGTTATCTCCAACCAAGACTTGAACTCAAGAGTTCCTCTTAGAAACTCAAGGCATCAAACCACTAGACTACTCACAAAGCTGGGTGTGTGCGTTTGCAATTCATTGTATTCTAAAAAAAACAAAATCATGCTTCATCAATTTCATGTGCATTGGGGACTGGCGCCGGGTTTGGATCCCATGTGAACGGATACTAGAATCCGGTTTGCGTTTTTCAAAGCAAAAAGTAGCGTGACTAGATGCCGATTCAGCAATTGGCGCAGAAGAGCTTTGGACAGAGCCACCAGGATCCAGCTGGTTCAACCATCGCTGCATCGCATCCGGCGTTAAGTCGTCTCTTGTTTTGGCCTGTTTGTAGCTCTTGTTCACCCAGGATCTCGCCTATCTCTCCGTGCGTTGTCGTACCCGTCTCTCTCTCTCTCTCTCTCTCTCTCTCTCTCTCTCTCTCTCTCTCTCTCTCTCTCTCTCACATCCCCCTCAACCCCGCCCATACTCCACGCCGTCCCCCCCCCCTTTCAGCAGGTCCGCGCCTCTGTGCTTAACGTAGCGTTCGTTTCTTCACCGAACATGATGACTGCTGTGGACGAAGATATCAAGGACTCAGATTGGGTCGAGGCGGAGGAAGATGATAAGGACCCAGATTGGGCCGACTCGGAGGCTGATGTTAAGGACTCAAACTGGGTCGAGACCGATGGAAACGACAAAAAGACAGACGACAAGGTGGCAGACTGGGTAGAACGGCTGCGATCTGACGGAAACATTTCTTTGCAGACGCCCGAAGAGTGCGTCGCCGGGATCGAAGCGTGGGCATCTCCCCCGGCCCACATATTTCTGGTTCGAGGTCCTGAATATCTCACTTCTAAAGTCAAAATCCCTGCAGGCAATTGCCTTCTAAAATCCTTAGCTTTTGATTGGCTTAAAAGTTCCTCTAAAATACATCGAATTCTTCAGCATCCAAACGGCCGTGTTCACGCAGCTATGAGGGAGGTCTGCGATTCTGCTGGCAATGCGGTCACGCCCTTCTTTTGGGCATTCAATCTACAAGTGCCCAGTAAAGAAAATTATAGCGCTATTGCTTACTTCGTCTCTTTCGATCCTATCGTGGATGGCTCCTTAATAGGAAGATTCGTTCGAGGAGATGATGACTTTAGGAATTCTCGACTCAAGCTGATTGCGAATGTTGTCAATGGACCATGGATTGTAAAGACTGCTGTCGGCGAGCAAGCAATCTGCATTCTAGGCCGATCAGTCTCTTGTAAATACCATCAGGGAGACAACTTTATGGAGGTAGATGTAGACATTGGTGCTTCTATCTTGGCGAATGCTATTGTTCATCTCGCCCTTGGATATGTTAGCACGCTCACAGTCGACCTAGCCTTCCTGATCGAGAGCCAGACTGAAGAGGAACTCCCAGAGCAGCTCCTTGGAACCGTGCGTTTCGGTAATTTAGATCCTGCCTCGGCTGTTTCTGTCGATGTTGAAGAGGAGAAAGATGAGCAACTGAAGGAGGAGGACGACGACGAAGAGGATGAATTCGAAGATGCTGTTGAAGCTGCCACTGAACCTGCGCCTGCGTCTTTGCCAGGCAGATGGTGGAAGTCTTTCAGTACGTACATCAATGGTGAGGAGCCGCAATCTAAAACAAGAAATGGATCCGATTCTTCCTCTGAAGAAGGGTAGCTTCACGACATATCAGGTGCTTGAGGTCATTCATGGTGTAAATTGATTCATAGTTCTGATTCATAACATTGTATTTCTTCTGGATGATTGGCATCTACAAGCTCCACAAGGCTATTCATGTCTTGATAAATCTATCATATCATAAGCTATCTTGAGTATGTCATTTCTACGTGGGATATGGTTGGAAGCATCAAGTGCAGCTGTACGCGTATGAATTCTCTGGTCAGCTTTTCATGGGCTTGAGACAGGAGACTTTGAAATAGTGAGTCTTCTGTTTCGAAAGAGGAACGCTTGTTCCTTGTAATTTAACGAGCCTTCCCAAAGAAGGAGATCCTTCTGCGTTGGTCAGTATAGGTGAGGATACTGAACTTACGGCTGCTATCCCAGGAAAGCATTACCTTGCCCCACTTCTCTGTAGGTAATTAGTGCCCTTGACTCTGGTGTTGAAAAATATAAGAACAATAAAGATCCTTTTAAAATAATTAGATAGTCGGAAACCATGTGTTGCGTAGGCCAGGGTGGATAGTTATTTTTTGATTCACTCCATAAGACGTACAGTGACAAACCAAGTGAACCTTAAGGTCTTCTATGAATCAATCTGTAAAATTTAAGGGGTCAGTAGAATGGCGAGACTAGACTCCCAACTTTCTTTTACCTTAATCGGACCTCGACTCTGGATAGAAGCATCCGTGAAATGGACAAAGCTCTAAAAGATACAAATGGAGTAAAAAAATTTTAACGTGTAAGAGGTTTTCGATCCGACAAGGCTGGCCGTTCTGTTTTTTTCCCAGACCTTAACTCTGGTACAATGTTGTAGGTGGCAAAATCTTGGAATGGCAAGTTATGTGAAGTCAATGTGTATCTGAAAGATATGAGTGGTTTGTTTCTTTGATAAATTTGTTGGAGAATTGACGTATCTAAAGGCGCTTTTGACTTTAGAATATCATTAAGAAGTTGTAGGGTACATTGGTTTGTGAAAAAGGGAACAGGTGAGAATTGACCCTTAAGAGATGGTATTATAATGTTTTGACTGGATTGTTTGAAAGATATATGAGAGTTTTACACTTGTTTTAATAAAATCTCAATCTTACTCTCTCTCCCTCTCTCTTCATCTCTTTTTCCTATGTTCTTTCAGCTCAGAATCATGAAAAGTTCTCATTTTATGTTTGCATGCATGCATGCATTTTGTGTTTAGGATAAAAAGCTAAATTTTGGCATAGTTTTTTTCCTATCGCTAATTTCAGTGAAACTATTTTTTTGGATGCTTTTTCGCATGCGATCCAAACTTTTGTGCATGCTTTTACAACACATCGTAGGGGTCTAAAACTATATAATAGAAGGCCTTGGGTCACTTATGATCATCGTTCAAGCATTCAAGCATTGTTGGAGGACAAGCTAGGAGTGCTCTACTTGGAGGAGTGTATTCTACACTTGGAGGAGGTATGCCTTACCTTTGTTGAAGCATTGGAGGAGATTTTGGCAGCCAACCATCCACTTCTTGCTGAGTGATTGTGAGTAGCAAGTCTATCTTCCGTTTTCCACTTCCGTTTGATGTAGGTTTCTGAAACCCTAACTTCAGAATTAGGGTTTGTTGTAAAACAGTTCTGAACTGTTCATATTCACTCCATTCTCACACGCACACACATTTTCTACATACCTCTTAGGCACTATACACACAAATTCTTGTATCTACTTCCCGAATTTCTTCCTAGATTCAGATTTTGTATCTGATTTGCTAATTTTGCTAAGTCTTCTACACCTAAGGAGAACATGAAGTTATGGCATGCTAGGTTGGGTCATATAAGTGACAGAGCTCTCAAGCACATCAAAGATCATGGATTGTTGGAGAGTTTGCCTACTTTTGCTTTATTGGATGATGCAGGATCATGTGAAGGATGTCTTGAAGGAAAGCTTTCACAAACTTCCTTTCAAGAAACATGGATACATCACAGCCACAAGGAAGTTGCACATCATACATTCAGATGTGAATGGTCCTATGAGAATAGATTCTATTCAAGGTTTCAGGTATTTCGTTACTGTCATTAAAGATTTCTCAAGATATTCATGGATTTATGATCTTAAAGTAAAATCAGAAGTCTTTCCTACTTTCAAGAAGTTCTTACTATGGTTGAAAATGAAAGTCAATAAAAAATTCAGATTTTGAGAAATTATATAGAAGGAGAGTATATATCAAAAGACTTTAAGTCTTTTCTTGAAGACAAAGGTATCTCTAATCAACTCACTATTGTTTACAGTCTAGAACAAAATGGTGTTGTAGAGAGAAATTATAGGATACTTGGTTGACGTGATGCATAGCATGATGTCATCCAAGAAGTTTTCGCTCGAGTTTTGGTTTGATGCTGTATATTCAACTAATCTTATTCTGAATAGGTCTTCCACAAAAGCTTGAAAAGTTATCACACATTATGAAGCTTATCATGGGAAGAAGCCCAATGTGAGTTATTTCAAAGTTTTTGATTCTCTCGCTTATGTTCACATTGAGAAGAAGGATCGTGGCAAGCTTGATGTAAAAGCCATTAAAGCTGTTTTTATTGATTATGCAATCAAAAGTAAAGGATATAGATTCTATTTTCCAGAAAGAGATAATATCCTACTCTCACGCAATGCATATATTGCATAAGGTCAGATTTATGATAAAAAGAGAGAGATTCTAGAGTTCATAGAAGGAGATGATTATACGCTTTTTAGAAGGTATTTGGATTCTTACATTCAACCATACAAGGGAGGTGATGAATCTTCTCAAACCCTATAAGATGCACTTGATAAAGGTGAAGAGAGAATTTCATTATCTACATCAGTTTCTAGTCCATCATCAGAACCTCTTGATGTTCCAAATTATGAAGTTGGAGAAGGTTCCAAAGTTCTAGAAAAAATAGATACGGAAGAACTAGAAGAGATTTCACGGTTCACCACTTTTCAAGAATGCTCGGAGGTGGTTATATCAAATTTGGAAGGACAGCAGTATAAAGAACTTCACATGACGAACCAGAAGTGAGACTAGGAGAGAACAAGCAGGTAATTACGCAGAGCATTTTGAGATTCATAACATTTTGGCAGTAACTTCAGTTGAGAATGAACCTTCTAATATTAAAGATGCACTACAAAGTCTTGTATGGAAGAAAGCTATGCAAGAAGAGATTGGTTCTATTCATAAGGATCAAACGTGGAAGCTTTGTGAGTTACCAAAAGTTAAAAAACCAATAGGTGTTAAATGGATCTTCAAAATCAAAAGAAAAGCAAATGGTACCATTGACAGGTATAAAGCAAGATTAATAGTCAAAGGTTATGCACAAAAGAAAGGGATTGACTATGATGAGACTTTTGCACCTACTTCTAGAATGACAAGAGTCAGTACAATACTTTCTCTTGTTGCATTCTTTGCTTGGAATGTATACTAGTCAGATATCAAAACTGCCTTTCTTAATGGTGATCTTCATGAAGATGTCTACACTAAGGTTTTGAAGAGATAGTAAAGAGCATTTAGTATGCAAACTTATTAAAGCTTTGCATGGATTAAAGCAAGCACTAAGAGCTTGGTATGAGAAGATACATCTCTATCTTCTATCTATTGGTTTTGAAAACTTAGATGCAACTCCTACTCTTTATGCTAAAGCTGAGAAAGATTTTTTGATTATTATTATTATCATATATGTTGATGATATGTCCTTGACAGGTCCCAAGGATTCATACCTTTAGTATTTTAAAGCAGAATTTAAGCATACATTTGATGTGAATGATTTAGGTACAGGAATGAGTTTAAGTACAGGAATGAGTGTATCTATATAACACAGCATAAATACATTGAGAAATTATTAGAAAAGTTTGAAATGATAGATTCCAAGCCTATGCAAATACCTTTGGATGTTAATGTGTCATTACAAGCAGTGTTGTTTCTTGACGTCTCAAGAAACGTTGGTTGACTTGTGACTTATGACTTCCATTCCTGACAGATTCCGGACGGATTCCAGAGAGGGTTTTTCTAGGCCTTGCTATTTCAGTGTTGAATGACCTCTGGATGTCATTTTTTAGAGTGTGTATACATAGAACTCTCTGGTTCCAACCCTGCCCGGTTGCTTCTAGCCAAGTCCAACTTTGTTTCTAGCCTAGCCAAAACTTTGTTTCCAGCCCAGCCCAACTATGTTTCCAGCCGAGCTGCTAGTGCTTCCAAGCTCCAACTTGACTCTAGTGTCCTTTCAAGTCTTGCTTGACTCCATTCCTTCAGCCTTTAGCTTAGAGCCAATGAGGCCATAGGCTCAACTAGAGGGGTCAGCCCATAGGGCCTCTGCCTCATCCCTTACCTTTCAAGGCCCTTGAAGGTATGCTTCAAACATGCTCTCAACGCAGAGTGTGGCAGCTTGCGCATACTGTATGATGCAGCATGCTCATACTTAAAGAGTTTCAATGTTAACAATTACAACTTATATCATAGTAGGTACATTCATTGATAACATGTATGATGGTGAAATGTTCATATTTCATGAATGAAATATAAATTATGATGTCATATACACATTGTTGACGGTACATTATCATTACTCATCATATAAGTTGTAACTTGTAACATATGTCATCACAAGTTAGAACATAGTACAAAGTAGTGACTAAAACATGAGATATGCAATGATGCAATCATGCATGATTGCTTCATTGCATGAGTATATGAGATTTATGAATCATGATTTTTCTCCAATTGGAATCATATAAGTCTAAACTCTAGTCTCTAATGAGTTTTTTGTTTTATGTAGTTGCCTTGTGCACCTGGTACAGAATGGGACTATGTAGTCAAGATACTTCTACTCTTTTTTTTTGTAACTTTTGTGAAAAAATTTTGGCAACATCGAATACCGTCAAAAACGTTTTTCCTTACCCGTCAGATGTCGGTTAAACGTCATAAGTGAGAAGTCAGAAACCTGTCAGAAGCAACCATGATTACAGGCAAACACATATTAAGAACCTTTTGATACTATTTTGTATAGTCAAGCAGTTGGTTGCTTGATCCATTTATGTAATACACGTCCCAACATTCAGTTTGCAGTTTCTCAAGTATCCAAGTTCTTGCACAGTAAGCTCAAGATTCATTGGAAATCATATTTTAGAGATCTGAAGTTTTACAAACATCCGAAGTTTCGCAGATCCGAAGTTTTGCAAACCTTAGAAGTTTTGTAGATATCCGAAGTTTTTCAGATTACCAAAGTTTTGCAGACATCGGAAATTTCAAGCATGTATACATCCTATCACAACTATGTGCTAAGCATGGAAAACTTCTCCATGTTCTTCCATCTCCCATGTATAAGAGATTTGTAATCCTTTGCTAGACCAAGGAAACATTTGGTAGCGTGAGCTAATTTGAATCATGTGGATGCATTTCCAAAATATACATGGCAACACAAGCAATGCTCATTTCTAGATAGAATACATCCAACCTTCTTTTGTACAAAACTGCCATAAATGAAGCACTTATCAATGCCCCCTTGAGTTTAAATAGAGCACATGTATTTTTCTGCTAGATAGAGACAACAATAAAACATGTACAAGCACATGCAATTCTACACCCATGCCGGTTCCTCTTTGTGTTTTGACCTTTTTAGTTCAGCCAGCCAGAAACTGGCTGACAGAAGTAGCAAACATAGAGGCTGAGGAGAACAAGAAATGGAATGGTCCATTACCTTAGAAAGACTAATGACATCATCATTTTTTTCCTTTGTGTTGGTTACCATTATCCATAACATAAGTCTCCAACAATCGAATTTGGAAGGCAGCTTGCTTATGACTGCACATCTTCATGATCAATATAAGCTATGAACAAGCATGGAAACCTGTCGAGTTATCCAAAACCTAGAGAAACTGCGGCAGAACAGTTAAGTACACATGCCTCTAGCAAGGTGCAACTTATGGTGGCTCTTCTGCGATCCATCAGCTGTCCTGTCTGCTGGAGCTTGGGACTCTTGTTACCTATTGTATGCAGCCAAAGTCAATGCTGTAGTGTTGTTCATGTTGGAGAATTAAATCATGGTCTTTTTTTCTTGAGGACAACCCTTGCTAGAAGCTTTAAATTCAAGGTACTGATGAAATAACTCAACTCAGCTGCATTGGAAATTCAGAAAAAAAAACTAGTTTGAGACATGGACACTTGCAAACTAAGATTAAAAACTAGTCACTTGGACGAAGTGACTTGTCATAAAAGAATTCAAAATTTTCAGGAGTATGATTGAGGTCATTTTCATTCTGTGCATTCAGGACATGAGTCAGTTATGTCATATGAAGAATGCTCCGTATTCGCCTATCAGTAATCAGATACTTGGCAGTTTACATGTTGTGTCTTTCTTTGTATTATTACTTACAAGATATCGAATAAAGAAAGCTCAACAATTTTATGCGAGAAAGGCAACCCTTTAGCACAAGTACTCACTTTTTGTCTCTTTCAATATTCCATCGTTTGCTTTCTACATGGAGCCCTGCCAATTTGCTGTACTCAGCAGAGGGCATGCTTTCAAGAAAACACAGCCCTTTGGGGCTCCCTCGATAACCACTGACTCTCCTCTCCATTGGAATTCCACCAATCTGCTATACATGGCAGCCAAAGGTATGCTGCAGTGTTCAAAACACAATTTTGTGGTAAGAAAACACAGCCTGGGGACTCTTGTGCTGTCCATTGGATCTCCCCTGCAGAAGGAGCATATGATAATTGATTGCATCATATGGAAGATCATCAAGACAACTCTGCTTCTATGCTGAGCAAACACAACATCATACACATCTGGAAAAGGATCACTATACACCTCCTTTCTACTATGTATGGCATCTCTTGATCAACCTAAAACATACAAATTAACGTCCTTGAAGAACACAATGCGCAATGAACTATGCATTGGCAAATGGACTTGAAAGTTCGTTCAAATGGAAGGATGCTATGACTGCCAGGCTATCATCATCTTCACAAGTGATGGTGTAGCCATAGAGAAGACAGTCATAGATGGAGACAATGAATGGCAAACACTTGGGCATAAATACATTGGATTGAGAGGGGGGAGGGGGGAGAGAGATAGATAGAGATAGATAGATAGATAGATAGATAGATAGATAGATAGATAGATAGATAGATAGATGGATAGATAGATAGATAGATAGATAGATAGATAGAGAGAGAGAGAGAGAGAGAGAGAGAGAGAGAGAGAGAGAGAGAGAGAGAGAGAGAGAGAGAGAGAGAGAGAGAGAGAGAGAGAGAGAGAGAGAGAGAGAGAGAGAGAGAGAGAGAGAGAGAGAGAGAGAGAGAGAGAGAGAGAGAGAGAGAGATTGAACGTGTTGGAATTTGGGGCCCCAGGATCGTTCCAATACTAAAACCTCTTGAGCATACACAACTTAATTGACAAGATGATAAGTGAGATAGAGAAAGAAAGAGATCTTGAGACAAGGATAGGGAACGTAAGCTGGATGCTTACTTCACTAAAAATAATAGATGTCCAAATTACAACATGGGAGTACTACTCAACCATATAAAGTGGTGCACTCACTACTGGAAGAATAAGAAGATGATGATACAAAATTTAGATTATGTCGAAATAATCTAAGTGTGTGTGAAGAGAATGAAGCATCGAAGCTAACAAAATAGTGTAACGAAATTGTAAATCAACCACAAGGTTAACTCACAAAAGATAGTTACCACCACCTCGTAGAAGACTTCCTGCTGCAATGAGAGTAGCCTCTCCTTCACCACAACTTCACCTCCTTCAAGAGTGTGAGAACACTCTGTCTTTAAGAAGATCTCCAAGCTCTAGATCTTTGAGTGAGTGATTATACAAGGAGCCAGGCCTTGTTTATATAGTATTTGTGTACCCATGAAAAGCTAAAATAAAGCACAACGATCGTGATTGATCGCTTACAAAAAAAAAAAGCTCTTCCGTAGTCCGTGCGTCTGCGTTTCCTAAAAGCTAAGTTTGATGACTAACAAAAAAACTTTCGCTGCTGTTGCGTACGGGATTCGAACCCGGGTCATATCGTGTTTGCTTTTGAAACGTTGAACTAGACCAAGTCTGCCCACGTCGACTTATTGAATGACTACAGAATAAAATATTTTATCTGTCGGCTGCGCCCGCTTGAAAGAATATAGAGAACTACTTGTTGAAGTTATTTGTTAAGCCAATGAGGACATTGACTTCCAACAATCCCTCCTTCAATGTCATATTGGTACAAGATTCAGTAACCTGCAAATCTTCTCATGACTATCTATAGTCAATGCTTTGGTAAATATATCTGCAACATTCTCACTAGTAGGAACATAAACCAGCTCAATGTGCTTCTTAGCTATCTGCTCTCGAATATAGTGGTAGTGTACCTCTATATGCTTTGTCCTTGCATGATGCACTGGATTTTTAGCTATAGCTATAGCACTGTGGCTATCTGAAAATATCTGAATGGGTTGATGTACTCTTACATCAAGATAACTGAAAATCTTCTGCAACCATACTGACTCTAGAGTAGCTGTAAATGCTGCACGATATTCAGCTTCACACGATGAAGTGGCAATAGTGGGTTGTCTTTTTGAAAACCATGAGATAAGACAATCTCCAAGATAAAAACAAAATCCACTAGTACTTCTTCTTGTGTCTCTATCACATGCCCAATCAGAATCTGAAAATCCTTTTAGTAACAAATGTGTAGATTTCGAAAATACCATAGCATAATTTGAAGTTCCCTTCAAATAACGAAAGATCCGCTTTACTGCTTTCCAATGTAACACTATCGGATTCTGCATGAACCTTGATACTTGAGAAACTGCAAACTGTATATCAGGACGTGTATTACAAAGATAAATCAAGCAACCAACTGCTTGACTATATAGAGTAGCATCAAATGGCTCTGCATCTGCTACCATTTGTAAAGATATGTTCTGATCCATAGGTGTTTGCATAGGTTTAGAATCACCCATCTGAAACCTTTCCAAAAGTTTCTCAATGTACTTCTGTTGTGTCATGTAGATACACTCATCTCGAAACAGAAACTGAATCCCAAGATAATAATGTAGAATGCCTAAATCATTCACATCAAATGTTTGCTTCAATTCTTCTTTGAACATCTGCAAATCTTCATCTCTGGGACCTGTGACTATAATATCATCCACATAAATGATTGCTATAATCATCATACCTGTTTCAGCTTTGACATAAAGAGTTGGAGCCGCATCTGAGTTATGGAAACCAATGGATAAAAGATATGTATGTATCTTTTCATACCATGCTCTAGGTGCATGTTTTAAACCATACAAAGCTTTTATAAGCTTACACACTAAGTGTTCTTTACCTGTCTTTTCTGCTGAATATACACATCTTCGTGTAAATCACCATTTAGAAAAGAAGTCTTAATGTCAAGTTGATATATATGCCAACCAAAATGTGCTGCTAGAGCAAGTACTGACCTAATAATAGTCATCCTAGACGTAGGAGCAAATGTCTCATCATAATCAATACCTTTTTGTTGTGCATATCCTTTGACAACCAACCTGGCCTTGTATCTATCAATAGTACCATCTGCTTTCCTTTTGATTTTGAAGATCCATTTTACACCTATAGCCTTCTTTCCTTCTGGTAACTCACATAGCTGCCAAGTTTGATTCTTATGAATAGAATCAATCTCTTCTTGCATAGCTTTTCTCCAAATAGGAATGTTAAGTGCATCTTTAACACACGTAGGTTCATCTTCAACAGTTGTAAGTGCCAAAATATCATGAATCTCGAAATCTTCAGCAAAACTTACATGATCTTTTTGCTGTCTAGTTTGACTTCTTGTTCTTACATGATCTTGTTGTTGTTGTCTAGTGTGACTCCTTGTTCTTCCAGTAAAAGTTTTTATACCACTGTCTTTCCAAGTCTGATATAACCACGTAGGTGTATCCTTGAATAGTGGTGAAACTCTTTCTGAACTTTCAACTTCCACAGGTTCTGGAACTTGTCCTGTCGATGTACTAGGACTTTCTAGAACTTTAACTTCTTCCATTTCTGGAATCAAAGTTTCTTGTGGAACTGACTTTGTAGATGGTTGTGAAATTCCTCTTTCTTCAATTTTTTCTTGAATACTAGGAATTTGAGGTTTAACTCCCTCCTGATATGGCTGAACATCTACATCTAGAATCTTTTTAAAAATTCCGTAGTCATTTTCACTAATGAACTCCGGAATTTCTGCTTCTTTATCATAAACCTTATCTTCAGCAATATAAGCATTACGTGAAAGAATAACTTCACCTGTCTCTGTAACATAAAACCTGTATCCTTTGCTTTCAACAGGATATCCAATAAAAACAGCTTTCTTTGCCTTTACATCTAGTTTGCCTCGGTCCTTTTTCTCAACATGTACATAAGAAAGTGATCCAAACACTCTGAAGTAACTCACATTAGGTTTTCTACCATAATAAGCTTCATACGGTGTGATTACCTTTAAAGCTTTTGCAGATGACCTGTTTAAAATGTGATTAGCTGTATGTACTGCATCAAACCAGAATTTTGGTGAAAGCCTCTTGGACGCCATCATGCTCCGCATCATTTCAACAACCACTCTATTCTTTCTTTCTGCAACACCATTTTGCTGAGGAGTATAAGCAATAGTAAGATGTCGAGTAATACCTTTCTCATCGAGAAATGTCTGAAACTCATTTGACAAGTATTCTCCACCTCTATCACTTCTTAGAATCTGGACAGTTTCTTGACTTTCATTTTCAACCATAGCTACAAACTTCTTGAACATAGGAAAGACTTCTGACTTCGACTTAAGACCATAGATCCATGAGTATCTTGTAAAATCATCCACAAATAGGACAAAATACCTGAAACCCTGAATAGAGTCTGCTCTCATAGGACCATTCACATCTGAATGAATAATCTGCAATTTCCTGGTAGCTGTACTATGACCATGTTTCTTGAAAGGTAGTTTATGCATCTTACCTTCAAGACAACCTTCACATATATCTGAATCATCAGGTAGCTTGAATGAGGGTAAACTCTCAACCATACCTCTATCTTTGATATTCTTGAGAGCTCCAAAACTGATATGTCCAAATCTTTCATGCCATAGCTTCATATCTTCCACCGGTGACGAAGATTTGACTGCATATGCTTGACTGATTTTTGACAAAACAAAGACCCCTCCTTTATGCTTACCTTGTAAAAGACACTTGTCTTCTTTATGTGATAAGATCTTACAAAGATCTTTCTCAAATACAACTTTAAAACCATCGCTTAAAAATGCAGATATAGATAGCAGATTCTTCTTCATTTCAGGTACATAAAGGACATCTGATATTTGAAAATTACCACCTTCTCTTGACTTTAGGGTTACTGTACCTATTCCCACAACATCCAAATCATTGCCATCTGCAATAGTAACTCTTCTACCTGAAGAATAGGAAAGAGAAGAAAATACATCTCTACAACCTGTCATATGCTTTGTAGCACCTGAGTCGAATATCCAAAGACTTGCTGAAAGAACTTGTAAAGCTGCTTGATCAAAAGCTACTTCCTCAATAGTGATACAGGCATAAGAATCACCTTGAGATTTCCCTTTTTTATCATCTTCTGCAACATTACCTGATGCCTTTTTCTTTTCTGCTGCAATCCTTTTATAACATTCTGACTGAATATGTCCACGTTTCTTGCAAAAAGAACATATTTTTACCTTCTTCTTAGAAGAATTCTCTTTAGATGTCGTAGATACAGAATCTGAAGTAGAAGGTGAAAGGGACCTACTTTCCTTCTTGGATTTTTGTTCCTTCTTCTTATCCTTCTTCTTCTTACCCTTTGATGAAGATGAAAGTGCTTCTTCATTCTCTTCCATTCCCTTCAACTGATCTTCATCTTGAAGCAACAAGAACTCTAACTCTTCAAATGTAACCTCTCTATCTCTTGTGGTAAGGGTAAGAGTGGTTATGAAAGATCGATATGAAATAGGAAGTGAATTAATCAGCGTATTTACCATTTCTTCATCTGATATCTCAACTCCTACATTTAGAAGTTGATCTCTTAAGTCAACGAGTCTTGTAATGTGGGTTTGTATTGACTCACCAGCTTTCATCCTTGTATTTGCTAGTTGTCTCCTCAAGTGAGCTTTTCTAGCAGGATTTCTGCTCTGAAAAAGATTCTCAAGCTTTAACCAAGCTTGACTAGAATTTCTGCAAGATCTGATCTGTGGTAGAATATGCTTTTTGACGCTCATTGCTATGAATGAAAGTGCTAAAGCATCTCTAGCATCCCATCTTGCCTGATCTTCAGTAGGAGGAACTCTAGGTAAAGACCTAGCAGTGACTCTGGATGTCGAAGTGGTTACCTCTTCTTCTGTTGGTTCTGTAATAGTAATTCCAGTACCTGTTGAAGCTTCTGTAGACCCTTCTTCGCCTTCTCGTCTTGGTCTTGTTAAGGATCCATTGACGATACTCCATAAATCCTTTGTCACTAACAAGTTCATCATCATGAAACTCCACATGGGATAATTAGAAGATCCATCCAACTTGTCTTCAATCTCAATTCTAATCTCACTCATCTTATCTTAAGTGTGTATGTCAATTATGTAGCTCTGATACCAAGTGTTGGAATTTGGGGCCCCAGGATCGTTCCAATACTAAAACCTCTTGAGCATACACAACTTAATTGACAAGATGATAAGTGAGATAGAGAAAGAAAGAGATCTTGAGACAAGGATAGGGAACGTAAGCTGGATGCTTACTTCACTAAAAATAATAGATGTCCAAATTACAACATGGGAGTACTACTCAACCATATAAAGTGGTGCACTCACTAATGGAAGAATAAGAAGATGATGATACAAAATTTAGATTATGTCGAAATAATCTAAGTGTGTGTGAAGAGAATGAAGCATCGAAGCTAACAAAATAGTGTAACGAAATTGTAAATCAACCACAAGGTTAACTCACAAAAGATAGTTACCACCACCTCGTAGAAGACTTCCTGCTGCAATGAGAGTAGCCTCTCCTTCACCACAACTTCACCTCCTTCAAGAGTGTGAGAACACTCTGTCTTCAAGAAGATCTCCAAGCTCTAGATCTTTGAGTGAGTGATTATACAAGGAGCCAGGCCTTGTTTATATAGTATTTGTGTACCCATGAAAAGCTAAAATAAAGCACAACGATCGTGATTGATCGCTTACAAAAAAAAAAAGCTCTTCCGTAGTCCGTGTGTCTACGTTTCCTAAAAGCTAAGTTTGATGACTAACAAAAAAACTTTCGCTGCTGTTGCGTACGGGATTCGAACCCGGGTCATATCGTGTTTGCTTTTGAAACGTTGAACTAGACCAAGTCTGCCCACGTCGACTTATTGAAAGACTACAGAATAAAATATTTTATCTGTCGGCTGCGCCCGCTTGAAAGAATATAGAGAACTACTTGTTGAAGTTATTTGTTAAGCCAATGAGGACATTGACTTCCAACAGAACGTCTATTAGAAGGCCGAACTCGACATATGAGACAGAATCACTGTACATAGTTTGTGTCTCCGATCAAACGGAAAGACAAAGCATGCTGAAAATAAAAACTGATGCGAAACTAGGCAAAAAGAAAACTAGAGTCTCCATAAATGTGTGTGCGGAGAGTCTATTGGGGGTTGGGTATATGGAGTGCTAGCTCTATGGTAGTCTATATGCAAGAGGGTGATACAAGTATGAGAATGCATTTAAGCAGCACAATACCCCCAACTAATGCTCATATGTGGGTGTAGTACACATGTGGAGGTGGGGTCAGGGCTCCCGGAATGACTACAGTGGGATCGGACATCATCTTGGCCCTTCTGTCCTCAATGGCTTGATGGTAACGGGCCTCTATATCCGCAATCTGATGACTGTGCATTCTCTATGTCCAATAGCCTCTAGTGCAGGGTTGTCTCCTAGCACGAGAGTCTCAGCCTGCTGAAGAGTCACCCTTCAAAACGGAACAAAACAGAGATTATGTAGAGAAAAACCGAGATTAGTCCAAAATTGAATTAGATTGATGAAAAATATGAGTTATTAAGCAAACTATTTCTGGGAAATTGCAAGAACACTGTTGTATATACATTGAAACTACCCTAAAACTTGAGTGATACCATGAAGAGGCTGAGTATAGGTTGAGATAATAGATTTAGGCTGAGAACATGAGTCTGAAAGTATTGAATAGCTGCTAGAGCACTTGCTTATGATTGAGGACTAAGAAAAAGGGTTAAGTCATGAGGCTGAGGTACATAAGTTAGGACTGAGAAGATATTTCTATGCATACTTTTCCTGAAGGCTGAAACGGTACTAAGCTGAAGTCATGGGGCTGTTGAAAAAGATGAAAATGAAGAAACTCCAGTGCATGAAATCTGATGGGGCTTTAAACACTTGTACCTAGGTTTTTCATAGTCACGTATGATTGAGCATGCCCTAATCTAATAATTTATGGGTTGGCATAAAGTTAAAGTCATTCTTTTTTAATAG
This sequence comes from Ceratopteris richardii, assembly GCA_020310875.1. NCBI lineage: Eukaryota > Viridiplantae > Streptophyta > Polypodiopsida > Polypodiales > Pteridaceae > Ceratopteris > Ceratopteris richardii. The sequence continues at coordinate 40,090,903 of CM035440.1, forward strand.
GAAAAGTTGTCTTAAAGTTAGGGATAGCTTTAACTTTGTGTTGCTTTGAAGTATTTTAATATTCAATGCACTCCAAATCTAGGCATTTAATTTCGACATTTTTCATAAGGAATAGGGTTATACTGAAAGTCTACTGAGAGTTGTGTCCATATATACAAGTTAAAAACACTTTGAACTATGTACAAACTCAAAGAGAAACCCTCGAGTATGGATAGATACAAAAAATTTTATAACATGCTAAAGGCATACATAGTATCATTATTGTCTAATGTTGTAAAACTAATATTTTGAACTTCATTTTCTGCTTCTATGACATTTTCTCTCTCTTTAAATTTGAAGCAAAATTTTTCACAATGATTCCTTCTTTCATGAATTTTGCATGTAAATATTTTGATGCACTCTCACTCGAGATGATTCATCTTCTCAAAGTGCTTGCATGACCTTTTTTTTTTTTTATATTTCTTTGGCTTGACATTTCTTGGAAAAGCAATTTCACTATCAGTAGCTCTAAGCATATTTTTGATCTCTTCTTTCGTGAGTATGGTAATAAGTCTTTTTAGAGTTGGATTAGGAATTGTTTAAGCATAGTTAGAATTGCATCAAAAGAAGTCAAACTCTTTAGTTAAACTATCATATCCGTATCTTTTGGGATCAGAACATCAATTGAGGTTAGTTGGTCCATGTGGTTGTTGAAAGTATTCAAGTGCTCTGACATTGGTGTTGTCTTTGCCATCCGCCATTGATAGAAAGCTATCACGAGTAACGGCTTGTGTGTAGATGGATCCAAGCTTATGCTGTCGAGAATATACTTGTTATGTGGTAGAAATATTCAAGTGCTGGTTCACTCAGTTGGTTGGGATTTTCCTTGCCTGTGATGATGTTTTCCTTCGACGATTTTTCGCAAGAATCAATTCTATCAATATGATGACTTTCCAAAGATTTTGATCCATCAAAGTATTGGAGCTTAATTTGCGACGTTTGGAAGCTGTGGGCATCATTCTTGAGGACATCTTAAACAAGCTTTTAGTAGACAAAGGGGTTTAAATAAAATATGAATAAATGAATGAACAAATCAAGCAAAACAATGGACACTATATGGCTAAAGCAACTTTGAAAGCAAGTTTTTATATTCCTAAAATTTTTTGTCGATTTATGAGAAATTGAGAATGAAACTAATGCAATAAGAAGGAATGCATTATAATTTGCTGCTATAATCAATCGAAATAAATGAATAAAAAGTTTAGATATTAAAATTTTACTTTATCCTACTTTGATAAGATGTTTGAAATATTGCCATCATATAGACACAATAATAAAATTTTGAAAACAAAAACGAGAAAGAGAAACACAAGAAAAAAGATAGAATATGTAGAGGAAATCAGAGGAAGTATGACTTTGAACTATATTCATGGAAAATATGAGGTGTAAAGCAAAGTGTGCCTGGAAAACAACAAGACACTGCTGCGTACACATGAAAATTACTCTTAAACTTAAGTAATACCATGAAGAGGCTGAATATAGGCTGAGATGGTATGTTTAGGTTCACGTCAAAAAGAAAGTGCAGCCATTAGCTCATGGTAGTAAACCACAATGCTATATAGCCATGCTTCTTCATGTGGATTTAAGAACTCAAAATCTTACATCAGTGTGGGGACTTGTTACATTTGTCTAATTAATTCTTTATAAATGAAAATATGGTCGTTGTCCGTTTGAGGACATGCAACTTGTTGGCTTCAGCATGCATTTCAAAGACTAAAGATAAGCATGCTTCATCAATTGGGAGGTCACCAATAGCTTGGTCCAGCAAACATGCCCAAGACAACAAGTACTATTAGAGGAATTGGTATGGGAAACTCTCTAGGGGCAAAGTAAAACTCTTACCATCAATTAGTCCAGAAGAATTGTACACAAAACGATATTGAGGCTCACTTATTAGGACATGCTACATGTAATCAAGGAAAGAGAAATCATAACATGTAACAGATTTTGAAAATATGTCACTTTGTGGTCTCAACAAGCTCCCAAACGGCCAAAGTTCTGGATCATCTTTTCTTGATAAGCTCTTGGTGCCAACAAGCTTCATAAGGGAAGCAATAAAGTTTGTAAGGGAGAGTGGTATGTTATATCAAATCATCCCAATTTGCTAGGTCAAGAAAACATTTGGTAGCACAAGCTAATTTGCATCATGTGGATGCATTTCCAAAATATACATGGCAAAACAAGCAGTGCTCATTTTCTAGATAGAGTTCGTCCAACCTTCTTTTGTACAAAACCATCATAAACGAAGCACTTATCAATGCCCCCTTGAGTTTAAATAGAGCACATGTATTTTTCTGCTAGACGGAGGCAACAATAAAACATGTACAAGCACATGTAATTCTACACCCTTACTGGGCCCCTCTTTCTCTTTTTTCTTTCTTTTTCTTCAGCCAGCCAGAAACTGGCTGACAGAAGTAGTAAACATAGAGGCTGAGGAGAACAAGAAAGAGAAATGGTCCATTACGCCTCCTTAGAAAGACTAATGACATCATCATTTTTCCCTTTGTGTTGGTAGCATTATCCATAATATAAGGCTCCAATTATATCAAATTTCAGCCCATGCTTATGTATTGCACAGCTTCATGATCAATATAGGTTATGAACTAGCATGCAAGCCTGTTGAGTTATCTAAAACCTAGAGAAACTGTGGCAGAATTGATAAGTACACACGCCATCTAGCAAGATGGTGCAACTTCTGATGGCTCTTCTGCTATCCATCAGCTCTCCTGTCTGCTGGAGCCTGGGACTCTTCTTACCTACTGTATGCAGCCAATGTCAATACTGTGTTGTTCTTGTCGGAGAATTAATTCATGGGTCCTTTTTTCTTGAGGACAACCTTTACGAGAAGCTTTAAATTCAAAGTACTGATGAAATAGCTCAACTCAGCTGCATTGGAATTTTGAAAAAGAAACTAGTTTGAGACATAAACACTTGCAAACTGCAATAAAAAAGTAGTCATTTGGACTAAGTGACTTGTCATAAAAGAATTCAGAATTGTCAAGAGCATCACTGAGGTCGTTTTCAGTAGTCCAGCTCAGAAGGTTCTGGCATAATCAGATACTCAGCACAGTTTATATGTTGTGTCTGTCTTTGTATTCTTACTTACAAGATACTGAATAAAGAAAGCTCAACATTTTTATGTGAGAATGGCAACCCTTTGGCACAGGCACTCACTTTTTGTCTCTTTCAATATCCATCATTTGGTTTCTACACAGACCCCTGCCAATTTGCTGTACTCGACATAGGGCATGCTTTCACATTGGAAAGTATTACTATTGCAAGAAAACACAGCCCTTGGGGGCTCCCTTGATAACCACTAACTCTCCTCTCCATTGGAATTCCACCAATCTGCTATACATGGCAGTCAAAGGTATGCTGCAATGTTCGAAGCAAAACTTTGTGGTAAGAAAACACAGCCCCAGGGCTGTTGTGCTGTCCATTGGCTCTCCTCTCCACAAGGAGCATATGATAATTGATTGCATCATACGGAAGATCATCGAGACAACTCTGGTTTTTTGCTGAGCACACACAACATCATACACATCTGGGAAAGGATCATTGTACACCTCACAATGGAACATCACGTCAATATTGAATCTCTTATAAAGAAAAATGCAGCAATGAGAATTCTTGCTAGAAGCGAAATATAGAATTGTGAGAAACCACAGGTTTTTTGACCTCTTAATAAAACTTAGCAAGAATTACAAATATATCTTCAAAATGGAAGAATGCCTCCACCTGTAGGATGTGCAATGAACTATATTAGAATGTTCATTGAAAGAACAGTTCCACCTGTAACCAAAGTTGTGGAACCATATCAGAATGTGCAATGAACTATACATTGCTGAATGGATTTCAAATTTCAATCCAATGGAAGGATACTGTGGCTGCCAATCATCATCTTCACAAGTGGCGGACAGTAGGCACAGAGAAGACAGTCATAGATGGAGATAATGAATGGCAGACACTTGGGCATTAACACATTGCTAGAGAGAGAGAGAGAGAGAGAGAGAGAGAGAGAGAGAGAGAGAGAGAGAGAGAGAGAGAGAGAGAGAGAGAGAGAGAGAGAGAGAGAGAGAGAGAGAGAGAGAGAGAGAGAGAGAGAGAGAGAGAGAGAGAGAGAGAGAGAGAGAGAGAGGGAGGGTGACGAAAAAGGAAGCAAGCACCGCAGGCTCACTCGGCGACTCGCACCAGCCTGTCTGTGGGATGATGCTTGAGTGTGTTTTGCTTGCTAGAATGCCAACTTCACTTGCTTGAACGAAAGAGATAGCTTGCATTAGAAAGAAAATGGCTGCAAAGCGGATTACAAAGAAACGGCCGAAGCCGTCCTGCATTAAGCGTTGCGAGTAAACGCAAATAATGGCCGGCCCGCATGAAGCATCACATGCAAACGCGTACAAGGACTTCCCGATGGCACGAAGGCACTTTCGAGAGGTGAGTGCTAAGGGGACTAGTTTGGAAGCTAGAGCACATTGATTGCAAGGGTCGCTTGAGGGTCGCTTTGTTCTTGGTCTCGAAGGCTCACTATGTCCCCCTATAAGTAGCAATAATTTGGCACCTCACCGCAAACTCGCCAAGCACCAAGTAGTCTTGGATAGAAATATAAGGGGGTTACAGGGAGGGAGGGAAGGAGGGGAGGGGAGGGGAGGGGAGGGGGGGAGGAAGAGAGGGGGGGGGGAGGGGGAGGAGAGAGAGAGAGAGAGAGAGAGAGAGAGAGAGAGAGAGAGAGAGAGAGAGAGAGAGAGAGAGAGAGAGAGAGAGAGAGAGAGAGAGAGAGAGAGAGAGAGAGAGAGAGAGAGAGAGAGAGAGAGAGAGAGAGAGAGAGAGAGAGAGAAAGAGAGAGAGAGAGAGAGAGAGAGAGAGAGAGAGAGAGAGAGAGAGAGAGAGAGAGAGAGAGAGAGAGAGAGAGAGAGAGAGAGAGAGAGAGAGAGAGAGAGAGAGAGAGAGAGAGAGAGAGAGAGAGAGGGAGGGAGGGAGGGAGGGAGGGAGGGAGGGAGGGAGGGAGGGAGGGAGGGAGGGAGGGAGGGAGAGAGAGAGAGAGAGGGAGGGAGGGAGAGAGAGAGAGAGAGGGAGGGAGGGTGACGAAAAAGGAAGCAAGCACCGCAAGCTCACTTGGCGACTTGCGCCGGCTTGTTAGTGGGATGACTTGCTTGAGTGTGTTTTGTTTGCTAGAATGCCAACTTCACTTGCTTGAACGAAAGAGATAGCTTGCATTAGAAAGAAAACGGCCCCAAGGTGGATTACAAAGAAACGGCCGAAGCCAGCCTGCATTAAGCGTCGCGGGTAAACGCAAATAGTGGCCGGCCCACGTCAAGCATCACAGGCAAATGTGTACAACGACTTCCCGATGGCATGAAGGCACTTTCGAGAGGTGAGTGCTGAGGGGACTAGCTTGGAAGCTAGGGCACGTTGATTGCAAGGGTCGCTTGAGGGTCGCTTTGTCCTTGGTCTCGAAGGCTCATTATGTCCCCCTATAAGTAGCGATAATTTGGCACCTCACCGCAAACTCGCCAAGCACCACGTAGTCCTAGATAGAAATATAAGGGGGGGCGAGGGCTTTGCCCACAGGTTGTTATAGGGAGGGAGGGAGGGGAGGGGAGGGGAGGGAGGGAGGGAGGGAGGGAGAGAGGGAGGGAGAGAGAGAGAGAGAGAGGGAAGGGAGAGAGAGAGAGAGAGAGAGAGAGAGAGAGAGAGAGAGAGAGAGAGAGAGAGAGAGAGAGAGAGAGAGAGAGAGAGAGAGAGAGAGAGAGAGAGAGAGAGAGAGAGAGAGAGAGAGAGAGAGAGAGAGAGAGAGAGAGAGAGAGAGAGAGAGAGAGAGAGAGAGAGAGAGAGAGAGAGAGAGAGAGAGAGAGAGAGAGAGAGAGAGAGAGAGAGAGAGAGAGAGAGAGATAATATTATAGTTGATTATATGTATCAAATTAACCTAAAGGACCAAGCAATTGGAGTGGAAGACGAATTTCAAGATGTCGAGTTATTCTCTGTTAAAGCACAAGGATGGTATGACGACATTAAAGATTTTCTCAGGATTGGAATGTATCTAGCTAAAGCCAATGCTGTGCAAAGGAAGAGGCTTCTAATAAAAAGCAGGCCTTTTACATTGGTTGAAGGAAAGCTATATAGACATGTGCACATGAACGATCAGGTGGTGGGAATCTCCCTGGCCATATCATGAGTCATAGAATTCTTGATGCTGGCTTATGGTGGCCTACCCTATTGAGAGATGTAGATGATAGGGCTCATGTATGTGGTGATGTCTATCAAAGGTGTGTTCCCAAGCCCACAAAGTAGAGACACAATCCTTTGGTTGTCTCCACATCATGGCAACCATTTGAGAAATGGGGGCTAGATTTTATGGGGCCCATCTATCGTGCATCGTTTCCGAGGAAGGAGAAGTAGTTGTTGGTTGCAATTGACTATGCAACTAAGTGGGCAGAGGTTATTGCTTCTCCTGATTACACAACCCAAACAATTGTACATTTTTCATACAACATAGTTTGTAGATTTGGTTGTCCACTTGAAATTTGCACAGATCAAGGGACACACTTTGTTAACAAAGTTTTGTATGAAATTTTTAACACGTACAAGGTTCTACATTGAAATTCATGTGCATACTACCTTAGGGAAAATGGACAAGCAGAATCCACTAACAAGGTATTAATTGCTTTGCTAAGAAAGGAATGTATGTTGTAGCCCACTTCATGGGGCATTGCTTATCTAGGTACTCTATGGGCCAATAGGTTTCCATGCAAAGAAGCAACATGATAGTTCGCCATTCAGTTGGTATATGGGGTGATTCCTATTGAACCCTTTGAATTTTTACATGGCTCACCCAAAACATAATTTTTGTAAGGAAGACAAGATCCTGGGATCTCTGCAAGAGTCTCTGCACTGAGGAAAGTGGAGGAAAATTTCCTACATGCAACAAAACAATTGGAGCAGATTCAGATGAAAAGGAAGGAGGCTCATGATAGAAATCTGTGGACAAAGAAATTACAGAAGGGTGTGTTTGTTCTTTTACATAAACCTCATTTATAGACACAATTGCAAGGAAAATGGCTCCCTCATTGGGAAGGTCCTTATAAAATAATAACAATGCTACAATGGGGTGCATTGGAATTAGAGACTCTGAATGGAGAGGTGCTACCACTACTTAACATATCTAGGCTCAAGGCCTATCATCAACACCAATGCTGAAGTCTTGTGGACCACCTGGAATTGCAAAATCTATCTAGGTTGTACATAGTTTTTCTTTTGCTATTTTTCTTAATTTCATCAATGTTCAAGCTTTTCTTTATGTTTTCGCATGCAATTTAGAATCCATTTTCTTTCCCAATTCATGAGCACCTTGTTGGAATCTTTTAGGTTTTTTTCTGAAAGTTTTATAATTTTTAAATTATTTGGCTTTTTTCACTACTCTTTTTCTCATTGAATAAAAGAATTAATGAAGCTCTCTAAGTTTTTGAGTGTGGCAGGTTGTTTAGAAGTTGTGGTAAAATCTTGAGAAATTTTCTTGATTTTTTTGGATTCTTTTGAGAAATTTTTGGCCTTTTATTTGATTTTTTTCTTTATTTTTTTGGACATATTTAAGAAAAAAGCAGCCCCCTTGCCTTTTATTATTAAGACAAAAATCTCTCTCTATCTCTCTTCCTTTTCTCTCTTTCTCTCACCCCCTCTCTCTCTCTCTTTCTCTCTCTTCTCCCCCTCTCCCTCCCACCATCATCCCCCCCTCCCCCCTCCCTTGTTGCCATGCCCTCCCCCTGGTGCCATCCCTCCCCCCCTCCCCCTATTGCCATCCCCTTGCTGCCATCCCCTCCCCCCAATGCCATCCCTCTTGCCCCCCTCCCCCCAAAATTAGTTTTTAAAATTTTACTTATAAATACTATGGGCTCTGAATTATGCCTTGATTTTTTTCAAACCTGGGATCAATTTCATGTTTCACGACATCCTTGGACTCATTTTTTGCATTATTTTCACCAAAATCAATCTATTTTTCCTTCGTTTGGTAAAAAACCATATGTTTT